>CAXKWD010000006.1:54496674-54797447 GCA_964059195.1 Ectobius pallidus | reverse complement strand
ACAAATGAGACTTTGTGGTGTATTAGAAACACAGGCGCGAGCATTACAGTAGCTGTTGTCCTGCCAGCGAGTTAGTCAGGAGTGACGTCACAGGAGCGTTTTACTTCACCCGTACAAGGCGTAATATTGGGCACCTGAAGTTCACGAGATCACCATTCGTTTCGTAATTCAAAGCTCCGTGCGATGAGATTAAAATTAGAAAATGGTATTTTTTTAGTTTACCCTTCCTTTAAGATGTCTCAAATGTTCTTTTGTTCTAACCTCTAATTTCCTCTTGGTTTTTCCTACATATACTTTCTCGCAGTCTGTACAGTTGAATTGGTAAATCCCTGATTTTTGGCTGTGCTGTCTGTTTTCTAAATTGGTGGAATTTAATAAGTTCTTCAATGAAAATCTGTTTAATTAAGTGGAAGGAAAGGAAATAGACATTAAATCCATGTCTGGGATATTAATACAAGTAAGAATCAGCTTGAAAAATGTCATGTCATAACCGGGATTTGAACACGGATCTTCAGCTTAACGCGCTGATGCTCTACCATTGAGCTACCATGACAACATGCCAGTCTGACATCAAATTCCTCAACTGATTCAGAAGACAAGGCAAACCACGGGAGGTTTCTCTCCATTGAGAACACACATCCAAATGGCGTCCTACCCTTGTAGGTACTTTGAAGCCTAGTTATTATTTATATACTATTAATTAAGTGGAAGGAAAGGAAATAGACATTAAATCCATGTCAGGGATATTAATACAAGTAAGAATCAGCTTGAAAAATTTCATGTCATAACCGGTATTTGAACACGGATCTTCAGCTTAACGCGCTGATGCTCTACCATTGAGCTACCATGACAACATGCCAGTCTGACATCAAATTCCTCAACTGATTCAGAAGACAAGGCAAACCACGGGAGGTTTCTCTCCATTGAGAACACACATCCAAATGGCGTCCTACCCTTGTAGGTACTTTGAAGCCTAGTTATTATTTATATACTATTAATTAAGTGGAAGGAAAGGAAATAGACATTAAATCCATGTCTGGGATATTAATACAAGTAAGAATCAGCTTGAAAAATTTCATGTCATAACCGGGATTTGAACACGGATCTTCAGCTTAACGCGCTGATGCTCTACCATGACAACATGCCAGTCTGACATCAAATTCCTCAACTGATTCAGAAGACAAGGCAAACCACGGGAGGTTTCTCTCCATTGAGAACACACATCCAAATGGCGTCCTACCCTTGTAGGTACTTTGAGCCTAGTTATTATTTATATACTATTAATTAAGTGGAAGGAAAGGAAATAGACATTAAATCCATGTCTGGGATATTAATACAAGTAAGAATCAGCTTGAAAAATTTCATGTCATAACCGGGATTTGAACACGGGTAGGACGCCATTTGGATGTGTGTTCTCAATGGAGAGAAACCTCCCGTGGTTTGCCTTGTCTTCTGAATCAGTTGAGGAATTTGATGTCAGACTGGCATGTTGTCATGGTAGAGCATCAGCGCGTTAAGCTGAAGATCCGTGTTCAAATCCCGGGTATGACATGAAATTTTTCAAGCTGATTCTTACTTGTATTAATATCCCAGACATGGATTTAATGTCTATTTCCTTTCTTTCCACTTAATTAATAGTATATAAATAATAACTAGGCTTCAAAGTACCTACAAGGGTAGGACGCCATTTGGATGTGTGTTCTCAATGGCTAGAAACCTCCCGTGGTTTGCCTTGTCTTCTGAATCAGTTGAGGAATTTGATGTCAGACTGGCATGTTGTCATGGTAGAGCATCAGCGCGTTAAGCTGAAGATCCGTGTTCAAATCCCGGTTATGACATGAAATTTTTCAAGCTGATTCTTACTTGTATTAATATCCCAGACATGGATTTAATGTCTATTTCCTTTCCTTCCACTTAATTAATAGTATATAAATAATAACTAGGCTTCAAAGTACCTACAAGGGTAGGACGCCATTTGGATGTGTGTTCTCAATGGAGAGAAACCTCCCGTGGTTTGCCTTGTCTTCTGAATCAGTTGAGGAATTTGATGTCAGACTGGCATGTTGTCATGGTAGAGCATCAGCGCGTTAAGCTGAAGATCCGTGTTCAAATCCCGGTTATGACATGAAATTTTTCAAGCTGATTCTTACTTGTATTAATATCCCAGACATGGACTTAATGTCTATTTCCTTTCCTTCCACTTAATTAATAGTATATAAATAATAACTAGGCTTCAAAGTACCTACAAGGGTAGGACGCCATTTGGATGTGTGTTCTCAATGGAGAGAAACCTCCCGTGGTTTGCCTTGTCTTCTGAATCAGTTGAGGAATTTGATGTCAGACTGGCATGTTGTCATGGTAGCTCAATGGTAGAGCATCAGCGCGTTAAGCTGAAGATCCGTGTTCAAATCCCGGTTATGACATGAAATTTTTCAAGCTGATTCTTACTTGTATTAATATCCCAGACATGGATTTAATGTCTATTTCCTTTCCTTCCACTTAATTAATAGTATATAAATAATAACTAGGCTCAAAGTACCTACAAGGGTAGGACGCCATTTGGATGTGTGTTCTCAATGGAGAGAAACCTCCCGTGGTTTGCCTTGTCTTCTGAATCAGTTGAGGAATTTGATGTCAGACTGGCATGTTGTCATGGTAGAGCATCAGCGCGTTAAGCTGAAGATCCGTGTTCAAATCCCGGTTATGACATGAAATTTTTCAAGCTGATTCTTACTTGTATTAATATCCCAGACATGGATTTAATGTCTATTTCCTTTCCTTCCACTTAATTAATAGTATATAAATAATAACTAGGCTTCAAAGTACCTACAAGGGTAGGACGCCATTTGGATGTGTGTTCTCAATGGAGAGAAACCTCCCGTGGTTTGCCTTGTCTTCTGAATCAGTTGAGGAATTTGATGTCAGACTGGCATGTTGTCATGGTAGCTCAATGGTAGAGCATCAGCGCGTTAAGCTGAAGATCCGTGTTCAAATCCCGGTTATGACATAAAATTTTTCAAGCTGATTCTTACTTGTATTGAAAATCTGTTTACTGGTGCTGTAGTGATGCCATATTTGATGAAAACTTTCTTGAATTTTTTATCTGCCCAAGGGTGGAAAATAATTTTCTTGTATTTCTTATTTTCTTCTATGTGATCTAGTGTGGTTATGTCTGCAATTGATTTTTTCTTCTGACACTTTTTTCTTTTCTTGTCTACTAGTGTTCTGCTGAAACCATTGTTTTCAGCCACTGATATGATTGTGTTATATTCAAGGTCATATTCAATTTTACTGAGTGGGACGTTTACTATTCTGTGGGCAAGTGAATTTATTACCGCATGCTTGTGCATGATTGGACTTATGCTATTGGCTTTGATGTAACTGTCTGTGTGTGTAGGCTTCCTGTATATTCCAAATTCCTGTTTATTCCCTTGCTTAATTATCGCCAAATACAGCAACAAACTTCCCCGAGATGGCAGCACAAACGTCCAGCCGGCAGTTGGTGTTAATCTGATGATTATGAATGACGATGGTCTTCGAAACTAGTTCAGGTATTTAACCAAAAGTGAAGTATACGTGCTAGACCCAACTCAATATTATATCCTTTATAATATAGCTTCACTGTGTAAACTTCCAATATATATATATGAATTAATATCAGGCTTACAAGTCAATTAGGAAGTAAAAACATCACGCCGCATTTAAGATGGACGCCATGCTGATACATAACCAAACATTTCACGATTTCAACACAAATTGCGTAGGAACGAAGAAAGATGTAAAATTATATTTAAGATTGAAAGAGAAAAGGAACATACTTCTAGCAGACATACAATTCATAAATAGATGTCTTAAAAACAAGATCGTCCCTAACTTTGTTAGAAAAGTAGTCAAACATGATAGCAATAGCCTACATCAAACAACTGCTGAGAGAAAAGTTTTGTTAGGAGAGAGAAGCAAACATTATGGAACCATTTCTAATCTGGATTTGAAATTGTATAACCTACATTTACGGATAATAAAAACACTAGGAAATGAAACTTGGGACAATTTAGAACACAATTTTTTTACACATCTTAATTTCGTGATGAGACGGAAAATAACTAACTTCAAAAAGAAATTCGAAAACCTTAGGCAGAAACAGAAACCTCAACATTTCACAGAAAAACCGGCTCCAATCCAAGACAATGTCGTAAATTTGTCATCACATCCTCTAACAAAGGAAGAAACAGACCTCCTAAACAATGGGTTAAAAACATGCATAGACTTTTCCAATAACATAGATGAGTATGTCGCAGACATTGAGATAGCAATTTATGATATGGAGGACAAAAACAAGGCAGCAATTAGGAATAGTTGCAGCGAGATCTTAGACAATATGGTAGACTTAACCAAAAAACACAAAAGGAACCCACACAAAGAAACATTGAAAACACTAAATGAAAAAGATATTCTCTTTACAAAAGCAGACAACGGAAACAAAATAGTGGTATTGGATAAGGTGGATTATATAAACAAGATGGAAAATCTATTAGAAAATGAGGAATTCAACGAAGTAGATACTGATCCTCTAAGGAAATGCACATTATTAGTAGAGAAGGCTATAAAAAACAGTACCATAATACCAGAAACTGACAAACGGAAGATCATACCCTCAAATCCTGTACAGTAGAGCCCCGGTATTTCGAGGTTCCGTGTAATTCGAGCTGGTCTTAAGAAAATTAAAATTTTCCATAAAACTTGAGTAAAATCCCGTTTTATACGGTGTCCGCATGTAAGTTTTACGTGCTTCTGAATGTGTTATATTTTGAGCTTTCTTTCAGTTTTTCCACGTACAAAAATGCAGGTAAAACTGTATCACTTAGGGTTTTTGTTCATAATACACAAAAATAACCTTGGCTTCAGACTGCTAATGCATTTCTATTACAGATTGATAGAAACCGTTAGGTTCGATCTTTCTTTGTCGGGACCTCGTGTCAATCAATTGTACAGTGCATACCATCCTTCCAGAAAAGAATACTGTATTGTTACAGTAATCCCTACTCAGCGACAATGGTAATTGAAAGTTTTCCCGTTCCACTCCATTAAGGGTCAGACATTGACTTAATCCTTAAAGGATGCCGATGTAGCGAATTGGAAATGTTTGACAATATATGGGCCTACATACAGGCGTAACACAGGTATGTAGGCCTACTATATTGTTTAATTATTTATTATTTAAACCATTATTGTGCTCATTAAACATTTATTTGCAATTTACCCATTGATTTAGTGATATTTCCGTATAGTCTGAGTTTTTTCGTAATTCGAGGTAGCCTCAGCTCCAATTAGCTCGAATTATCGGGGTTCTACTGCATTGCCTAAAATCTACGGACTACCTAAAATACATAAAGATGGGAACAAGATGAGACCCATAATTAACGACATCAATGCACCTTCATATTACTTAGCGAAATGGCTCAATACAAGATTCAACAATTTTCCTAGATTTCACAATAGAAGTATCAAAAACTCATTTGAAGTAATAAACAAGATAAAAGACATAGAACTTTCCAAAGATGATCAATTAGTCTCATTTGATGTTGTGACACTATTCCCCAGCATTCAAAAAGATAAATTAATAGTATACCTAAGGAAATGGTTAAAATCTAACAATTTCAGTGAAGATACAGTAGAGGAATACTGTAATCTAACCTCTCTATGTATCGACCAAACACATTTTTCTTTTAATGGCAAATTCCATCAACAGAAGTCAGGCCTAGCCATGGGTAACCCGCTATCCCCATTCTTAGCAGATCTCTACATGAGCCAATTGGAAACACACATCACTAAGGCCTTCCCATTAATGTTCAAAACATGGTATAGATATGTTGACGACATCTTTGCAATAACAAACAAGAAACTAACACAAGATGCATTGAGACTCTTAAATTTACAGGACAGTTCACTCAAATTCACACTGGAAGAAGAAACAGAAAATTATCTACCATTTCTAGACCTCAAAATAATTAAGCAAGGGAATAAACTGGAATTTGGAATATACAGGAAGCCTACACACACAGACAGTTACATCAAAGCCAATAGCATAAGTCCAATCATGCACAAGCACTCACTTGCCCACAGAATAGTAAACGTCCCACTCAGTAAAATTGAATTTGACCTTGAATATAACACAATCATATCAGTGGCTGAAAACAATGGTTTCAGCAGAACACTAGTAGACAAGAAAATAAAAAAGTGTCAGAAGAAAAAATCAATTGCAGACATAACCACACTAGATCACATAGAAGAAAATAAGAAATACAAAAAAATTACTTTCCACCCTTGGGCAGATAAAAATTTCAAGAAAGTTTTCAGCAAATATGGCATCACTACAGCACCAGTAAACAGATTTTCATTGAAGAACTTATTAAATTCCACCAATTTAGAAAACAGACAGCACAGCCAAAAATCAGGGATTTACCAATTCAACTGTACAAACTGCAAGAAAGTATATGTAGGAAAAACCAAGAGGAAATTAGAGGTTAGAACAAAAGAACATTTGAGACATCTTAAACAAGGAAACACAGACAAATCTGCAGTAGCGGCCCACTTTTGGAAGGAAGGTCATGAAATCAATCGGGACCCAATATTAATTAAAGGTGTCGAAGGCTACAAGGAACTTTCGGTTTGGGAGAGGATATTTATCCATAAACATAAACAACATCTTCGACAACCCAGCAGACGAAAGTCTCATCGCCAAATACAGCAACAAACTTCCCCGAGATGGCAGCACAAACGTCCAGCCGGCAGTTGGTGTTAATCTGATGATTATGAATGACGATGGTCTTCGAAACTAGTTCAGGTATTTAACCAAAAGTGAAGTATACGTGCTAGACCCAACTCAATATTATATCCTTTATAATATAGCTTCACTGTGTAAACTTCCAATATATATATGAATTGTACGTGAATTTAAGCTGCAGGCTATTTCGCTGGGCTTAATCTAGGAAAAAATAGTGCAGCATATATTCGAATAAATATGGTAATAACACCACCAAAATATTGGAATTTTAAAATAAATTTTAAATAAAAATAAAACCACTTTCACAGACCTCTACCCATTAGGCAGCAAATTGCAAATAGTCTTTAGTCCTGTGAAGTAAAAGAAGCGATGTGTGATCATACCTTTATGGTGCTAAATATGTACTGCCACTAACAGCACCTACCTTAAGACAGAGATCATCAATTCCACCAGTAACTAGGATAACATTGGCTCCTGCAGCTAAAATTTTCTGTATTCTCTCCTTTGTGATATCTGATTCACGTTGTCGTATTGCCTCCAGTTTCTCTGGATCTGTAACCAAAACCTGGGGGGGGGAAAACAAAAAAAAAATCCTGTTATGAAATTTCAAATGCAACAGACAAACTACAGTGATATTCTAAGGTTTTATAGCGATAGGATTGCCAGATATACTGTAATCTGGCATCAGTTTGAGTTCAGTCGGGAGGGGAAAATTATCTAGAGATTTTTTTTTTTTTTTTCTTCCTCTCTCCCCCAAAGCTCAATTATTTCTCACTCATTTCCAGGTGTTATTTTGAAGGTGATAAATCTCAACATTATCTCAGCTCCATCCCTTTCACCTTCCTTGTAATCATTCCCAGTTTCCAATACAATTAGAATTAAAACTCGAGAATGGTAGGAATGTAGCTGTTTTATGAAATGCATTACTTTTTTCTAACATCCTTAACCACAGTGGTGAAGTATTGTATTTGATATAAATCTGATATTTCACCTGAAACGTGTAAATGTTTTTATATCTTAACTAAAAAATACACCAAAACAGAATGTCATATTCAAGATGCCATAAGAAGCATGTTGAGAACCTTTTAGTTACCCTATCTCACATCAGAACACTTTAAAAAATCTGATGTGATAAGGTCATATAACTTTCAGTACTCTACACACTGGCAATACAACTTTCTCATTTCATAGTTTGATACACAATAAGAGGCCTCAGTTGTCTCGTCTTCATGCAAAGGTATATTGTTACTGTTTCCCATGCAAGACTTAAGCCATGCAATGATGGCTTGTACACGACTTATAATTTTTAGCTTTACCTTTTAGTATAAGTACCTCCTGTTCCAAATTTGAACAAATTCGTAAGTGCCTTCTTGGAGAAAATCGTCAAAAAAATAAAGTTTTCACGTAATATGGTAGTAAAGGGATAGCGAGTAGAGGAGACAGTGTGATTTCTTTGCTCGCTTTCAATGTATCGGTAAAGGAGAACTGCAGGAAATGTTGAAAACTGTGGCAAGGTGATTGCACATAAACGATTGGAAGAGTATTCTGAAGCTTGTTGAGCTACATTTAGTAAGTGTTCAATGTGGTACTATAATAGTATGATAGTGAAAATAAAATTCCAAATTGTTATGCACTGGGTTGTAAGTAAATTGGTCCACAACAAAATCAATGAGGTAAGATACTTCTTTACATCTCCAAAAATTAAAGAAGCATTAGATAAATGTTCTTCAGCAATCCCTCGGAAAGATAGGAAGCTAGTGCACAGTCATGTGTCTGTAATTTACATTTTTCTGATCATTTCATAAAGAAAGCAGATAAGTTTGTTACAAAAGGAGTAAATGTCAAACTTCTGAAGATAAAATGGTGTTATTCAAAAGTAGTCAAATGTTTAAAACACTTTATGTACCATTACTAGGACATGTTTCAAGAGGTTAGTTCCCTCCCATCGTCGGCTAGCGGTCGACTGGCCCTCTGGCGACTGTGTTGGGTGAAGTTCTGTGTGCTGCCATCTTTTTTCTTTGTGGTGAGTCTCACGACGTCATCTGCAGGCGGGATCTCGAAGTTCATGGCATGGTCTTCATTCTTGATAATGAAGATTTTTTCCCATACATTCAATTCAGATGTTTTTTTCACATGTTTTAACAGTTTTATATCTTTCTTAACATGGTGGTGTTCTGTCCAGCAGTGGTGAGCGACTGCAGATTTTTCAGTTTGCATTAGTCTCACGTTTCTTAGATGTTCCTTCATTCTTGTCTCTAGCTTCCTCTTAGTTTGTCCAATGTATACCTGGGGGCAGTCATTGCATTCTATTTGGTATATGCCTGAGAGTTCAGATTTTGGTTTGTTGTTTTTCAATGGATGGTTTAGTAGATTCCTAATGGTGTATTTGTTTTGTGGTGCTAATTTAATATTGTAATCCTTGAAAACTTTTTCAAATCTGTGAAACAATTTGGGGTGGCAATTGAACTTCTTGAAAACTTTTTTTGTTGTTTCCAGGTTTTCTAATGTACTAATTTCTTTGATTTTATTCCTCTATGTGTGTCTTTTGATCACCTTATCTATGAAGTTTGTTCTAAAACCATTAGTGACTGCCACTTCCTGTATATGTTGGTACTCTTTATTATATTCTGTCTTGGTCATTGGTATGTTTGTGAGTCTATGTATAAGGCTATGAAAGATAGCAAATTGGTGGGCTTTGGGGTTATGTTTGTTGTGCTTTATGTAGTTATCTACATGTGTAGGTTTCCTATAAATTCAGTTTATTTTGTTCTTTCAGAATTTTATCAACGAGTCTTGTACGTTTAAAAGCTTAACAGCGTCTTCTGCAAACCTTTTTGGAATAATGGCAAAGATATCGTCAACATATCTGTGCCACCTTTTGAAGATGTGTGGGAAGGCTTTGGTAACCTATAATTCTAAGTTGCTCATGATTAGGTCAGCTAGCAAAGGTGATAGCGGGCTACCCATGGTTAGGCCTGCCGTTTGTTGATAAAAATCCTGATAGAAAGTGAAACTGTTTTGTTTTATACAATGTTGAATGATCTTTATGTAACCTTCAGCTTGTTCAGAGGTTTTTTTATTATTCTCTGTCAGCCAATGTTTAATCAGTTTAGGAAGTTTTTCTGTGGGGATGCTTGTGAACAAAGCGTTTACATCAAAAGTACCTCTTCCGTTCCAATGGTTATATCTTAAATAAAATAAAATAAAATAAAATAGAGAAATTAGAAAGTAACTTTCTCTATAAATTCTGAAAATTCTAGAAATCGGAACCAAAATTAAATTAGATCTAAAAGAATCTGGCCAAAGCTAATGCTAAAATAGGCAAGATGGACAGGAAACTCAGGATTAACGCCATGGAAATTAATGATAAACATAGAAGGAACAGATTTCTCAGCAATAAACAGAAATTAATAATAAATATGATGATTAAGAAAGTAAAGTTAAGGGTCCCAGAGGTATGCCGTGTATAAAAAAAAAAGTGTGCTACTAAAAATTAAAAAACCAAAAGACTATAGGGATTGTCTTCGTCATGAACTTCTGCTCTTACCTTCAGAAGCCCATCTAAGAAAACTTCTAAAGGGGAAGAGATGTTCTTATGGGGAAATGCACGCTATTAGTACATTTGTACATTTGGAACTATGTACAGCGACAAACCAGACACAAACAAAAGAAGATGAGTGTACTAACATTCAATAAAGTAAAACATAGAGAGGAGATTCAATTTAATAGTGTTTCTCTTCAGGTTGATTGCTTTATTGAGTGGGGAAACATGATATCAGAATAACAGAATAATAATTTGGCCAACGTCTTGGTCGTTACCAGTATTTATTTGGAAAG
The DNA here is from genome assembly GCA_964059195.1 of Ectobius pallidus. Lineage (NCBI taxonomy): Eukaryota > Metazoa > Arthropoda > Insecta > Blattodea > Ectobiidae > Ectobius > Ectobius pallidus. The sequence goes on along the minus strand of CAXKWD010000006.1, from coordinate 54,786,826 downwards.
GACAGGAGCTGGAATAATATCATTTACATCAAACGGCAGCCAGCCTAACAAAAGCCATATGGAAATATTTAAATGTGAGAAATCCGGAAAAGTCAGTTGTTTTATTCCCATCCCATTTGACAGTAATAAAAGGATCTGGTGACCGCTGGCGTGGTCTTGTGGTTAGCGTCACTGACTAGAGATCCGTTGGCCCGGTACCTCCTTGGATTTTTCTGAGTTAGGGAGGTCTGGTAGGGGTGCACTCAGCCTTGTGATTCAAATTGAGGAGCTACTTGATAGAGAAGTAGCGGCTCCGTTCATGGAAACCATCATTAACGACCGTGGGTGTATGCATGCTGACCACATGCCCCCCAATCCTGCCATCTGCCTATGGTAGATGTTGCAGCGGTCGGGTGGTAGGCCTTATCCCTCCTGGGATGTTAGCGCCACAGAGTTAGTTAAAAAGATCTGGGCTCCATTGGCGGATCGTGGTTGTAGAAACAGGGTATTGCACTATTTTACTGGAATTAGATGCATACAAATACACACTAAGATTACTTGCAACCTGACAATATATAAATTCTCGCTTCGCTTCTTCGGAACTCTGTGATTTTTCAAAAAAAGCTCTTTTTTTATGAACGAAAATAGAGTCTTTGTATTTAGACTGCAGTAGACCATAATTACTGTTTAGCCATACTAAACCTTGTAAAAAGAGTGCACGACTTTAAGGCTTTTCTGGGGTAAAAATTAAAAAATTTCGAACTTTTTGGAATTTTCTCGTTGGTTACACGCTAAAAGCTATAAGTATGTCACCTAGAAGTTTGTCAACATTAATGCCAGTAATAATTTTCGAATTTTTTTTTGGGGGGGGGGGGGTAAAAAATTAAAATGGTGAAGTTTTTGGAATTTTTCCATTGATTATAGGCTAAAAGCTATAAGCCTGCCTAATGTCAAGTTTCTAGCTCATGGGGAAGTGGGTAAACATTAATGTCAGTGAATGGGTGATTTAGACTGTGCTAGATGTGAATGACGTTAGACTGAACAGTTTTTCCATACTTGTAGGGCAGCTAGAATCACCAAATTTGGCATACTTATGAAAGTTGGATGTGCCAATATTCTGCCACATTTTATGATTTTAGCTGTTCTATAAATCGTAAAAAATTAAGTTACTTAATGTGTAGAAAATTACACAATTTAGTTAAAATAAAAATATATAACTCTATGTAAGGCATAACCGATGTTTACTCATTTCCAATTGAGCTAGAAATTTGAAATTTGGCAAACATATAGATTTCAACTTATAATCAATAGGAAAATTTAAAAAAGTTCAAATCTTTAATATTTTTCCCTCCAAAATAAACTGCATGTTTTTACAGCTTCAAATGATTTGACAAAAATAAATTTATTTGTCCTATGCTCACAAAAAATAGTGGAATACATGTGGAATACATTAAAACTATTATTTATTTTTCTCCGTAAATATTAACAAAATTATCCTAATTTTTCAGTATTTTTATCCTATAGGCTAGTCTATGCAATAACTAAAATCTTTCATTTTGATATAACTTACCTATTGCAAGAAAACGTGACGTGATACGTAGAAACGGTCAACGGATTTGTGTTGAGCGACCCAAAATCAGTTAAGATCTCCTATCACACCACTTGGTAGATCTTCTTATTCCTTTGACGGCTCTATCTACGCGTTCAAACATATATATTCTCAGACCAGGAAAAGGAAAAATTTCGCGAGTATAGTCAACTCCATACCACTGCTGAACCTGGTGATAGGTTCGGAACGAATGTTGTTGTGCTACTGGTTCTATCGGTGGCAGCGATGCAATATTAAATTTATTTTTATGTGCTGATTTTGTGAAGCATGTATATCTATAGTTATTTAACAACATACTTTTCACACCACTGCACAGTGGTCCAAAACGCGAATCTAGCTGGACAAAATTATATTATGTTTTGAAACTATGCCCTTACACGTAATATACACATACAATGCAAAGAAACTCACTTAAACATATAAATTTCCCGTATAAATATATTAATATACATTTATACCTATATACACGCACACTTGACATGCCTATATAAATACATGAAACACACATACGTACAAGCATACATACATAAGTAAACGCGCACATATGTACAGTCGGTCAAATAAAAAACGTCGGGACTCGTATGCTGTTAAAATTAAAGTTTTGACGCATTAGTTCACAAGTTTCCTATAAAAAACACAAAATACAGGTCATTTTCGGAACATATGAGGCCATGCGGCAGGAGGGAAAATATGAACAAGGAGGGAAAAAATGAACATCGCGGAAATCGCAACACACGATATTCAACTTAATGCATTGTCATAATTCATTTTCCTTTGTGTCATCGCCACATACAAATTCTAACGTGAGAGAAAGTGTGGTTAGGGCTGTAATTGACCTGCATTTTTCGGTCTCCGAAGCAGCGAGAAGGTTCCATATTTATGAAAAGAAGCTCAGAGGTGGGAACGTTACTATAATGCGACCGGAAGTTTTCATAGCAAACGTTGATCTGGCCGGACGCGTATTTCGATGCTAAGATTGGTTGCAGATGCTGAGCGTAAGTTATTGATTTTGCACTACAAGTACCGGTATTATAAAATAAAATCTTTAAAAAATGCTCCTTGAATAAACATATTCCTCGCGAATCTATTAAATATTAATATTATAACAATTTGCAACCAAGAATATGGCGGATTTGAGGCATATAGCCACAGCCTTCTATACATGTTTGTTTTGGAACAAAACTGACTAAATAATCAAGAAAATACATGGATAGACAAGAGGCGTGTGTGAACCTAACCTTAAGTCTTCCTGTACATGCGCATATGCTCGTTCGTGATACTTAATCAAATACCGCCCGACGTTTTTTATTTGACCGACTGTACATAATATAATGTTCATACAGTTTAAGTTCTCTTTTCAAAAGTTTAGTCATCATCATCATTATTTTCTTCTTTATCTTTTAAGTCTGGAGAATCTAACGGGACAGAAGTTTTGCATCTTGAATATGCATATACACATACACAGAACACAGAATGTACCACATTTATTATTATTATGTCAATCAGTGGACAGAAACTCAATTAGCTGTACGCAGACGGATCTTTACTTCCTCAGTTCCAGCACAAAGAAACTGTTTGCGGATTAGGGAACAATGCTAATGTATTCGTTTGAAGAAAACGATGGTAAAGGAAAAATCATCTACTTTAGATAAAAACACACATACACACATAGGCCTACATACATATATACGTACGAATACAATGTGTTATGGTACCATATTATAAGATTACAGTTCTGTTTTAAAAAATTTAATCGTAATCATCATCATCTTTATCTTTTTCTTCGCCATTTTCTTCATAACCTTCATCACCACCTTCATATTATTATTATTATTATTATTATTATTATTATTATTATTATTCTCCTTCTCCTTCATCTCCATCATCATCACCACCATCATCATCACCACCATCATCATCATCACCATCACCATCACCATCATCATGAACTTCTTCTAGAGGTGAAAAAATTTTCTTCTGTTCATCATTTCTGTGGCTTTTGATTAGATATGGTTCTTTTAAGAGCTGTCGAACTTCCAAGGGTAGACTGTATTTCTTCTTCTGGGGCAAGGGGCGTATATTTGATATCAAAGGATCTGAAGTGATAACCAGTAGATTAAGACCACTACCTTCAGACAATAATTTTCTCGGTCTTCCAACATTTGATGAAGATGAAGCATTCAGTGAATGAAATTTCATAACACTTTCCGGGAATTTAGTTCAGAATTTAACCATTTTGGGGTTAGCCTTCTTCGAATTCTGGGTGCATTTTTCGTTTTTTTCAAAGGGGTTAGCCTTCTTCGAATTCTGGGTGCATTTTTCGTTTTTTTCAAAGGTTGTCTTAGGGCAACCCTTAACTGAGGGAAGCTGAATGTGAATAAATAACATTAAAATATATAATGTCCATGTGAAGATGTCTATTGATATTGGATATATTTAACCACAATCATGCTTTCTACCACATTGTTTCCAGCGTTTCCGGAAACCAGATTTTAACAATAATAGCACTTTTTAAATTTCATTTAAGGCAACAGTATTGCAGTCCCGCAATTCAAAATTTTCTTTCACGTAACTACACAAATCTTGCGTAATGAATTTGTTCTTCCTGAATAATTGAATAATTCCATGCGGGTCATAACCCGTAATTTACTTCTAGTGTGTGACATTCTACTTTTTTGGATCCCTTGTTTTCCCTAAAATACAAAAATAAAGTATATCTGAAAAGACTGTAGAATATTTTCATAAGTTTTATGAAAATTAACTAATTACATACTTTTTAGAATATTTTTAATTTGTTAAAATTAATTGTATACTTTTATTTATTTAAAACTAGCTTAAAAGGCCCGGCGTCGCTCGGGTTTTGTATTTTGTAAATGCGAAAATAACTTATGAAGGAATTTCGATTTTCAAACTCGAGGTCTTTAAGGTCTTTATATAGGTATTTAGAATTTGAAATGGGGAAGAACGACTTATCACACACAAACTATTTCCTCAGAAAACGCTAGATAAGCTACAGCTTATTATAGCTTATAGCAGATCCCCGAGGCTTCGCCCACAATAATTAATAGGAAGATTATAAATTAAGAGCAAAATAATTAACTATTATATTTACTAACACTTTGCACACGAAACATTCATAGGTCTAAATTAAACGATTGATAGGCCTAATTAATGAAACTGTAAATCCGGCTTTGAAGTGAATTCCACGATTAGAAAGCGCAGCATGGGAAAAATAACCTCAGATTCGAGTTTTCTGGCCTAAAAAAAACCCTGCATAATGTTTGTCCATTTAGGGCTATATTCACTATTCTTCTTCCGTCTAGGGGGAAAATTTCATCTGTCTGCGTGCCTTGACATTATAAACAAATGATTCGGCCATGGTGGGCTTACAAAATTCGAACGATCGCGATGCTTTTATTTCCAAGGTATGACGAAAGTAGGCAAAGTCATCTGCAATTGATTTGACAACTGAAAACTGATGTTTCGAAAGCGCAAGAAATGTACGTCTCAATCCCGTTTTCACTCATAACTCGCGAACGAAAGCTAAAATTAAAAATGTAGCATGCCTGTGCGGGAATGTATTCAACAACTTCCCAAAGTTTGATGGTGATCGGATGAATGGCATAGTAATGCATAAAGGACAGACACACATACATTCATTTTTATGTAGGCTATATAGAAGATCTATATAGATTACCCGTCGAGCGTTGCTGCAATCTCAGAAGATTATGAGAATTGAAATCGATTAAACTCACGATGAAAAAAATGTGTGTAAATGTATTTGACAGACAGACATATATTCGTTTTTATTTATATAGATGAAGAATGGAATAAGCCTACTGAGGCCATAGTTTCTATATTCATTTGTCCAGACTTATAATTCCGTTACATTTCAGGCAGATTTAACGACCCTACATAAGAGATTTTACTTATGATTACACATAGAAATGTTGTAGCCTGGACTCCGAACTAAGCAACTTCCCCGGAATTTTCTGTAAACCATCTTTCATAAGAAGCATATTCCACGTTAAATAAATATTTAATATTACCTTATCATCACCTTATCATTAACTTCTCTGGCGTTTATAACAACATGAGATATCCATTGCCTTCCAAAGCGATCGCGATGCTATTGTTTCCAAAGTATGACAAAAATAGACAAAGCCTTCTGCAATTGATTTGACAACTGAAATGAATAACTGATGCTTCGAAAGCGTAAAAAATGCTAGTTTTCTTGCCGGTTTTCACTCATAACTCGCGAACGAAGGCTAAAATTAAAAATGTAGTGTGACAGAAACCTTCCCGGGAATGTACCCAACAACTTCCCAAAGTTTCATGGTGATCGGATGAATGGTGTAGTAATGCATAAAGGACACACACACACACACATACATTCATTTATATATATATATAGATTACTCAAATAAATACCTTATTAACCGTTAGGTATTATTTATTGCTGGTTCTATTGATTCAGTGCAGCCTACTGATCGAAATCCCATATTTTACTAATAAACATATTCTGCAAGAAGCAATTTTATTTCTTGGATTCTTGGAAATAAATACATTTTTCAGAAAAAGGCGCAACTTGCGCACTTTGCGGTTCAAAGCAGCTTATAGCCCATGAATTTATCTATGATCTGGTGAATTTTCAAGGTGCTATTCAGATATATATTTTTTATAAGTAAATTTAAAGTTTTTGGAAAAAAATAAATTAACTTTTTTATCTTTAAAGAATACAAACTAATATGACGGACATACAAATATGTATATATGTATATTTGTTACACCAAAAAGTTCCACATACCTTGGATTAAATTATCCAGTAGTAATAAATTCCTCCACTAGTCCACACTTGCTTCCAGCCATTAACAAACCTTACTGAGAAATAAACCGTCTGATGCCTGATGCAAAATTGGCAAACCTTCATTCAACTTTGGGGATGTGTCATGCTGTCATAAATCAAAGTACCCTTATTTAAAGGTTCATTCCTGATGAAGGGATATGTTTTCAGTATTATCAGACTACTGTTGCATAATTTTACAAGGGTGACCAAAATGAGTTTTGTCCCGCTAGATTCGCATTTTGGACCACTGTGCACTGTAAATGTACTATGCAAGGAGAAAGCAGTCTCCAGCTTCAGCAGTGATCTCTGTATCAGCATTTTGGTTTTTGAGTACCTGGACAAGCTCGTTTAAATCTGGGGGTTTCAGAGTACATTAGTATATTTTATTTTTCCTTGATTAAAGAGTGCTGATGTTGTCTCATGGCCATTGAAGGCGTGCAGAAATAACATGTTGTCTGCGGCTGTTTTATCTATGATACTTTTGTTGAATATATTCTTTGCGAAATTTTTCCTTTTCCTGGTTTGAGAATATGTATGAACACGTAGATGAGCTGTTAATAGAATAAGATGATCTACATCTTCGCCAACAACTATTACGGAATCAAATGTAGATGAAATCCTGATTGCCGTATTGATATTAGTGTATTCGCATCTTCCGTGGCTTTGGCCATAACGCGTGTGGGAGTAGACTTTGCGGCGCTCGTACGCTGAAACTATTCATTTTACAAAAAAAATGTTACTACATAAATTATAGGACATTTTCTCTAGTTTAATTTATTACATAACTATTTTCATCGTAAAATGAGTCGGAAAGGATATATTGTCAAAAAACTGTTTTTGGGCGCCATTTTTCAAATATGGTGGCGCGAGCGGCAAAGATATGAGGTGGCAAAGTGAAAATTCAGAAAGAGCACATCGAAATCTATAAAATCACCAATTTTCAAAACTCCCGGAAAACTTTCCAGGTAACCTCCTTTTTGAGCACCAAATGACTGGACTATTAGTGCGAGGACAATTGTAGAAAAGATGGAGATCTTACGTGCATCACGCAACTGGCAACACTGCCTTCCTGCATGCTGTTATGTTTTTGTGTGGCATGGATGCATCAGATATAGAAGCAGAAGTTTGATGTATTGTGGCATTAGATGGGTAACATATTGCATCTGTGCGTATTTTCCTTGGTCTATTAATATGGCGAAGTTTAGTGTGAAGTGAACGTCTATATGGACGGTAAAAAACGTCTGAGTGGTGCAGACTATGAGGAAATTAGATGAACAAAAGAGGTGGGAAAAGGAAGTGTTAAATCAAACGCCAAAGTTATACATGTTTTTCATTAACAAAGGACTAGATACTGCAGCTGCAGGTACTTCCTCACCTAAAAACTTAAAACTTACAACTGATTCTCAGTGCAGCGGCGATAGTAATGAAAAGAACAAAATAAGCAAATCTGAAATTGATAACCGATGTGCGAACACATGCACAAGTGAACCAGATTTAGGCCTGGGCGAAGTTTCGTCAGTTTTTCCAGGGTCCTTCTCTCAGGAAAACATGAGATTACATACTAAGAATCAGAATTAACCAGAACAGAAACTGTGATTTTGTAAAGTCAGAGTGAGTGTATCCTGATAAACAAAGATTTCTTTCAAAGGATTTGTTTGAAAGGAAACTGTTGAATGGAGACATCATGCAAGGCAGTTACTTAATTTATTTTCCCAGTCAGGGTTAATAAGAAATTAAATACTACAGGGTAGCGGCTGTAGTCAAAAAACTTTCTTCTAGAAGACTACCATTTCTTGGAGATAAAGAACAGTTTGGTTCCTTAAGAAATGGTAATCTTATGATGCGTTTAGAGCTGATTGCTGAATCTTATCCATTCTTAGGTCATATAGCCAATATGAAAAATCGGGTAAAGGACACACATCTTATCATTTAGCACTTATGAAATAATCATAAACATAGTGGGAAAAACTGTCACAGAAAAGATCATAAAAAAGATAGTTGATTCAAAGTATTTCTCCATGACTGTGGATTCTACCCCTGGTGTTTCACACTATAACCAGTTAAGTTTCATTATACAATATTTGCCACAAGAGTGGTTCGTAGAGTTTATGAGAAATCTGGGCATACCAGGGAAGAATTCACAGACCAGTATATGACTGGTGTTTTTCTCTTGAATTTCTACTCTGAACTCAAGGTTAGTTACCATACATCAGGGTGTTTCTTTTTTTCCTTCTTCAGGTGATTTGCAGTTTCACTTATTTAATTTTTATACAAATACAAATAAAATAAAACAGAACAAATACAAATTTCAAAAGTAACTACAACTACTATTTAAAAAGAGGATAAGAAATATAGGCTATATCATACATAATTTATAATTAATCTAGCACAATAAATATTAACTATTAGTTCCCCATTTCCAAACGAGCTAGAAACTTGAAATTTGGTACACATATAGCTTCTAGGCTGTGAACGACAGGAAAATTCCAAAAGGTAATATTTTTTAAATGCTAGCCCTAAAAACTTAGAAAAAGGCTAATAATTCGGAAAAACAAAAATAACTAATTTTTGCTTCATCGTAGCCAAAAACCGTAAACGACGTGATTCGTAACATTCGATCCTGAGTAAAAAAAAGTCTACGATAACAATTTCACTAGGTCGCATAATTTACGAGATAATGGGGGTCGATATGATGGTCGGAAAAACGACCGAGCAAGACTGCTCGTGCTCGGGTGCAGTTTACAATAGGTTTGTTTGCAAAGCAAATAAGTGACTGCTTGAGAATTTGTTGTACGGCGCATGTCCAGGCTGTAAATTATCCGTGATTTGCACTTTGCGAACGGTTAGAAGAATTTGAAATCGATAGTTTCTGCGTTTAATCGACATATGTGAATATAATATGTATTTCCCTTTAACATGTTATACGTGCAATATACATTGTCAGTATAAACTATATTTTGGGGAACTTTTAATTATCTTCCATTATTCATTAATATAAATAACCTATGCTTACAAATCAGGCACAAGGTTATTGGAGGGACGAGTCAGGCGCATGAAAATGGGTTACTGCGCATGTCTCTGGTAACAATTCATGGTGGAGCCTGCAAACTTTTCTTATAGTACAGAAACTGGCCATGGGAACACATCGAACAGAAGATTGAAATCAGAATCATGAATTCTCTCTTTGCAAACACGTGTGCAGAAAGAGCGCATGCGCGAACAATGTGTTCCTGGTTTCTGACTGCTCTGCAAACAAATCTAATATTTTCCTTCTTCACAGATTTCTTCTTTAAATAATGTATATTGTAACAAGGGCTCGTCGGGGTTCGAAATCAGAACACGTAGTTTCTAATTGAAGAATGGAGGTTCCTTTATTTCCGATAACAATGATCTATACAGCCAGAAAACTCAAGAATGTTCTCCAGTTCACTCTTCTGTTCGGTGCTCACTTCCACGTCACACCACTGTCCCAGTCCAGTCCAGATCAGCTCACCAGCTCTTCCGTTCACTAGCTCCTTCGTTCACTAGTCCCTCCGGTCACTAGTTCCCCGTTGACTAGGTCTTCCGTTCGCTAGCTCTTCCGTTGACTAGTCCCTCCGGTCACTGGCTCCTCTGCTCCCCAAGTCACAGTTACTTGAGGCCGCGCTGATCGGTTCACACTCCGTCCAGGTCCTCAGCTCCTCAAGTCACACTTACTTGAGGTCGCGCTGATCAGTCCTCTCCGTCCAGTTCACACTCTGACGCTGACTCTCTCTCGCTGTTACTGACTGACTGTTCCCTCATTGACTGGCTCTCGCTGTCCACTGATGAGCTTATATAGTCCCGATGAATATTCTGGAGCTGATGTCTCAAAATCTCTGTCCGCATATAATCTAGAATGCCTGTGCGGTGCACGGTCACATCCCTTAGTGCGCAGCTCCTCCCTACCGGCCTTCCCCCACAGAGCGCGGCCCACTCACTGCTCCATGCCTCGCTAAACCATGCCTCCCGTCCGGCCAATTGGGGCCACGACCTTTCCAGACTGTCATTTCTCGTAAATTCTAGGCAATCAGCATTTTGACATTGCCCCCTCCTTAAGGGCCTTCGTCTCGAAGTGCCCCATGGTATGCCGCCAGATGGTCCAGGTGAACTACCAGCATCTTCCCTCTTGGCTGTCGCTGGATGCGGTAGACTACATCGTTAATTCGCTTGATGACCCGGTAGGGGCCATCCCACGGCTGCTGCAGCTTCGGCGACTTCCCTCTAGTCCTGGTAGGGCAGTACAGCCACACTTTGTCTCCCTCATGGAACCCAGCTGAGTTGGTCAGCCTGTCGTACCTCGCCTTCATCCGGTCACTAGCCAACTGGAGATTCTCTCGGGCGAGTTGGTGGGTTTCCCTCAGCCTCTCTGTCAGGTTCCACACATAGTTCGTAGCTGGCTGTTTCTCGTCAGGTGGGGTGCCAAACAGTCTCCCAAAGACCATGTTGGCTGGTGTCATGGATCGAGGATCTATATGCCAGGAGGAAGGGTGGCACCCGGACGTCCCAGTCTCGTTGGTGGCTTAAGACTACCTTCCGTAGGTGCTCTTCCAGGGTCTTGATGAAAAGGGGGGTCGTGCGGGTCTTGATGTAAAGGGGGGTCATGCGGGTCTTGTATACCCCCAGCCGTTAAAGCACCTCTTTCATGATGTTCGACTCGGAAGTTCCTTCCCTGGTCGCTGTGTAACGCCATCGGCACTCCATACTGGCAGATCAGGTTCTTCACCAACATCCGTGCCACTGTTGCCGCTTCCTAGTTCGAGATGGCGTAGACTCCTGGCCATTTGGTGACATGATCCATGGCCAACAACAGGTACCGATTTCCATCATCAGTAACGGAGCATGGGCCTGCCACGCAGTATTGCCTCATGTCCCCATGGCTGCGAGCTCTAGGCCCTCTGCTGGCAGCACAGGTGTCGCATTGTTCACACCACCTCTCAACATCACTGCATTGGTGCAACCAGTAGAACCTTCTCCGCAGTTTGTCGAGGATCCGGTTCACTCCCAAGTGATCACCTACCTACATACATATATACATACATACATACATACAGGCCATTGTCTCATTTTCCAGAGCCCTCGACCTTAGGCCACCCTCTGAGTACGTTCTGTTTGTACTTTCGTTCTATTTGCTTTTTATATTCTATTCACTGTAATTTATGGCAAAATGTTCGATGAATCAAAACAAGAACAAGAACAATGACTCTCAAGATGTCATACCATTCTTCCTTGTATTCCCTCTATTGCCGTTCCAGATGTTTCCTTCTTCCTATCTATCTCTCGGGCATCTGCTGGGGAGAGTCGAGCTAATCCAGCAGTGCCCTGGTACCCTTAGCAGGGGCCCTCCCGGGGCATTTAGTCGCCTCTGAACCCCGAAGCGCCTCCCAAGTGATCACCTGTCACTCCTGCGTGCACATCCTCCAGGACCTCCTGGACTCTGGCTCTCGGAAGGACTAGGTGCTCCGCAGTCGTCTTCCCATCCGCAGACTCCCAGCTTCCTTTCAGGACACCGTCCCTGACCACTAGGGCGTCCTGCTGGGTCCCATAGCCCTCGTAGATGGTGATGCGACTGGCTACCTCTTTCCACGTCGTCCCTCGGCGTCTGTCCTACGTCCACGTCATCCCGCTGTTGTTCACTCAGGGTGTGATCTTTCCCTTCGGTAGATGGTGGTACGGTGATGGCCATGTCCTCTTCCTGCTCTTCCTTATCTTCCACCGCGGCCTGTCTTTCTAGTTCACTTTTCACGGCCACCAGCTCGCCGTCTGGTTCGTTCAATCTTTCCTTAGCAGGGTTCTTTCTTAGGGCTTAAGTGCAGGTTCTTCACTTCACTTGTAATTTCTCTTAGGGCCTCTCTCGTTTCGGTGTTCTGCTGTTTCAAATCGGCGATCAACTGGCCCTTTCTTCCTTCAGCTCATACATTTCCTGTTTCAAATCGTTCATGGTGTGAAGTAGCAATTTTAGCATGTCCTCCATTTTGAGTTTCTTCAACTATATCCCACTTCTGACACCAGTGTAACGGGGGCTCGTCGGGGTTCGAAATCAGAACATGTAGTTTCTAATTGAAGAATGGAGGTTCCTTTATTTCCGATAACAATGATCTATACAGCCAGAAAACTCCTGAATGTTCTCCAGTTCACTCTTCTGTTCGGTGCTCACTTCCACGTCACAGCACTGTCCCAGTCCAGTCCAGATCAGCTCACCAGCTCTTCCGTTCACTAGTCCCCCATTGACTAGGTCTTCCTTTCGCTAGCTCCTCCGTTGACTAGTCCCTCCGGTCACTGGCTCCTCAGCTCCCCAAGTCACACTTACTTGAGGTCGCGCTGATCCGTCCAGTTCACACTCTGACGCTGAGTCTCTCTCTCGCTGTTACTGACTGACTGTTCTCTCATTGACTGGCTCTCGCTGTCCGCTGACGAGCTTATATAGTCCCAACGAATATTCTGGAGCCGATGTCTCAAAATCTCTGTCCGCATATAATCTAGAATGCCTGCGCGGTCACACCCCTTAGCACGCAGCTACTCCCTACAGGCCTTCCCCCACGGAGCGCAGCCCACTCGCTGCTCTGTGCCTTGCTAAACCATGCCTCCCATCCGGCCAATAGGGGCCGCGACCTTTCCAGACTGTCGTTTCTCGTAAATTCTAGGCAATCAGCATTGTGACAATATTTTAAATAACCTGTTTACAATTTAGCTGCTAAATTTCTTCGGATTTGAATAAGTAAGTTGTTGGAGGGTGGAGGTGGAAAATTGTTGGACATAATATTACCATCTCCAGAATTCACATGAATTAGGTCATGTCCTATGATTGCAAGTCATCCCCATTCCAGATACACCAGACTGGCATTTCAACTTCTTCATGAAACCATGGCAAATTCCTTAATATTTTCAGAACAATAAAATGTGAGGGCTTTGAAGGGAGTCAAGTACTGAGGAATTCAAACAAAAAATTAACGACCTTAAAGAAGCCTTCAATTTAAAAACCCCTGCAACTCTCTACAAAAATTCTGTACATCATCTGTCACATATTCTTAGAGAGAGAGAGAAATATTTTATTCAAGTCATCTGCCTGGCAATCCAGGTGACCGTACTGATCCAGAACAAACAAATAATAAAAGCATACATTATATAATTACTTGAATTACTTACAAATAATAGTTTTGCTTCCAACAATACTCAAGATGGCCGCTAGTAGCTAAAACGTGTACTAATGCTCCGCATTCACAATCACTGTTTGGAGGTGAAAAGAGAAGATTTGTAAATATAATTGAGTGAGTATCTTTGTGACACTACTTCTGAACATATAAGAGTAAGTGTACAACCAATAATGTCACAAACACGACGAAAGAATGAATCGGTAGAGGACGCCGTCTGGCGTGTTGTCAAAGAAATGTGGCAAGATGAAGCCATGCTCCGCAATGTTGCCAACCTCATCAAAGACTCCCTAGTCAGTGAGCTGCAGAAAACCATCCAAAAGAATACAGAGATAATTCAAAGCCTTGAACAGACTCTTGTTGCCAGAGATAAGAAAATTATGGAATTGGAATGCCAAATCACTAAAAAAACAGATGATCTTGAACAATACCAGCGACGCCAGTGCCTGAGAATTTTTGGTATAAAGGAATCGGAAGGTGAAAACACCGACGAAATCGTGAAGTCTGTGGCAGCGAAAGTTTGTGTAGATTTACAAACAAGTGACAATGACAGAAGTCATCGAGTGGGCAAATTTACCAGTGAGAAGCCAAGGCCAATAATCGCGAAGTTTGTAAGCTACCGGAAGAGGAATGAAGTCTTTTGCAATAAACGGCAACTTATAGGGAGTTCGGTGACAGTTCGAGAAGACCTCACCAGGTGGCGCCACAAGCTGCTCCAACAATGCATCGGTAAATACGGCCTGTCAAATGTATGGACCATGGATGGAGTCATAATGGTAAAGAGAGGTGATTGGAAAATAAGAATATCAAGTGAAGAAGACATGATGTGAATAGCGTGTGTGTGCACCTAAACTAAGTACAGCACTAACAGTAATAAATAATAGTAATAATATTAGAATTAATAAGTTAAGTCTTAACATATTTTTAGTTAGTTTAGACTTCTGTGAACGACACAGTTGGCGCCATTGATCTGAACCAAGTGTCTGCAAGTTTGACAGTTCCAGAGTTCGCTGACCTCGACTTAAGCGATCTCAGAGAATTCCCACAGTCATTCCTCATTGGACCCTCAGTTTCAACAACAGATCTTCTTTCTAAAGCTCTCTCTCCCCACCCCTCTGCTTTCCATGTCATACACATCAATGCACAAAGCTTATTGTCTCACTTCCAAGAATTATATTCAATTATCTCCCCTTTGCATTTGCACGCCATACTAATTTCTGAATCTTGGCTAAAACCAACTCTTTCCTCTTCTCTTATGCCAAAACGATAGGACAGGCAAAAGAGGGGGAGGAGTAGCAGCTTATATCAGAACGGACTTGAAATCTAAAATAATTCATCATTCCCCTAGCGAATATTCAGCCAGTACCGAATTTATGTTAATAGAAATTATTACATCCTATCAGAAATGTCTTTTATGCGTAGACTATAAAGCTCCTAATGCTCAACTTTCAAATGATTTAGAAACAGCACTACAAAATACAATGCTAGATTATGAATACTGTTTGATACTAGGAGACCTCAATACTAACTTATTGCAGACGAATTGTACTAAAGTAACACAACTACGCACTGTAATTAATTCCCTAGACATGACCATTCTACCACTTGATCCTACCCATCACACTGAGAAAAGTGAAACCCTTCTAGATCTCATTATTGTTGACGATGCAAATAAAGTACTATCACACGGTCAATTGCCTGTACCAGGAATCTCTGCACATGACCTAAAACAGTCAGTGCTCGAAGATGGCGCCAAAACTCATAACGTATAGAGACCTTAAACGTATTGACGAGACAGTTTTAATTGAAGATTCTATTGAATTACCTTGGTACACAATATTCAATATTCGCACCGTTGATGAAAAAGTAGAAACATTTAACAAATTGATTTTGGAACTTTTTGACAAACAAACCCCTCAAGAAGAAAACGGACAAACCGGCCTCCAGCCCCCTGGATGACAGAAACTATTCGAAAACAAATGACGGAGAGAGACACGGCTTACAGAAATTATATACGTAACAAAAGTGAAACTAACCTACAAAACTATAAAACACTAAGAAACAAGACAAATCAAATTATTAGAAATGCAAAACTTAGACATATGCACACACTCATTTCGCCAGGGACAACATGTGAAAGCATGTGGCGTAACTTACGCTCACTAGGACTAGGTAAAACAAAAGACCAGACTCAAACTATAAATATTCCTGTAGACAGACTTAATGAACACTTTCCTAGAAGACCTAAGTGCACGCAGATTGAGAAACATATGCAAACACTATCAAAGAAATCCATGCCCTTCCCCCTCCCAATCGTGACAAATTCCACTTTACACAAGTTACCCCAATTGAAATAAAATCGGCAATAAAACGCATAAAATCCAAGGCCACAGGCGCAGACAACATTAGCATAACTCTCATTCATAAAATCATAGACATCATTCTTCCAATTTTGACACATATTTTTAATGCATCACTATTGACTGCTACGTATCCTTCCTATTGGAAGAAGGCATTCATCTCTCCCATAGCCAAAATTAAATCACCGTCAACCCCTAATGACTATAGACCATACTTCCAGCACTGTCCAAAGCCCTTGAAAGAATTGTACATAAGCAACTGACAGACTACCTGAACAAATACAAACTGCTTGACCCATACCAATCCGGATTTAGAACTGGTCACAGTACAGCAACAGCACTGCTTAACGTAACTGAAGACATTCGACTAGCCCTAGATGACGGTCTTACAACCGTGTTAGTACTACTGGACTTAAGCAAAGCATTCGACTCAGTGAACATTGAACTACTAACGCATAAACTCACTGCACTGCATCTATCAGACAACATAGTATCATGGTTCACCTCCTACCTCACTGATCGCCAACAATGCATATAAACTCCAAACCAAAACTCAAAATGGCGGCCAGTACAGAGAGGAGTACCCCAGTGTTCTGTATTAGCACCACTATTGTTCTCTATCTACATAAATGACATTTCTAAATCCCTAAAACACTGTAAATATCACCTGCATGCTGACGACTTCCAACTATACATACATTCAAGACCTGAGACAATACACCATGCAATTGAAAAACTCAATAAAGACATAGACACCACATCCACATGGACAGGAAAGTTTGATCTAACTATCAATGCAGAAAAGTCACAAGCAATCATCATTGGACGACAGCGAATGTTTTGCCATTTGGATATGAACAACATTACCCCTGTAACGGTAAATGCATCAATTGTCCCTTTTGTACATCAAGTAAAAAACCTTGGCATCATTGTGGACAAAAATCTTAATTGGAAAATACAAACTACTGAGATATGCCAAAAAGTCTTCTCTACATTACACTCATTAAAGCGACTCAAGAATTTCCTCCCCTTCAAACTAAAAAAAAATCCTGGTGCAAACATTAATCATGCCCCATTTTGATTACTATGACATACTATATACAGACTTAACCACCGACTTAGGACAACGACTGCAACGGGCTCATAATCTATGTGTTTGTTATATTTGCAACATCCATAAATATGAACATATCACCCCCTCTTTTGAAATACTGTCCTGGGGTAGACTAAACGAACGACAACTGACACATTCCATCACTCTACTATTCAACATCCCCAAGTCCTCTACACCAACTTATTTGTATGAACGTTTTCAACGGTCATCTTCTCATCATGATCTCTGTACTCGCTCACAAAGAAACTCTATTCTAAGTATCCCTCGTCATAAAACAACACATTACTCTTGCTCCTTTGTCGTCTCCATATCTCGATCTTGGAATGCTTTACCTGAGAACTGTAGGAACTGTCAAACACAAATACAATTCTTATGTAAGCTGACCAATGATGTCATAGTTAGGGACTTGGTTTCACATTAATAACAATAAATCATCACATATCTAAATACTGTAAGTGTTTCCAATTATCCTCAACTTTTCATTTTTAACTTTTAATTTTGCTTTCACATTATATTTCTTAGTAATAGTTAATATTTTAGTAATAGTTTAAATCTTAGTAAGTAGCAACTATTTAACATATTGTTTTTTGTGTATTGTAGCAAACTATTTAACATATTGTTTTTTGTGTATTGTAGCAAACTATTTAACATATTGTTTTTGTGTATTGTATTATCTCTAGAGAACTAGTTCTTAAGCCTTAAATAATAATAGTATAATCATGTTTCTGTCTATTTGTGTACTTGTATCATACTCGTTCTATTGTAATATTGTAAAGTTCATTTGCATTAATTCTGGTTGAATGGAAGAGGTGGCCTAATGGCCTTAATTCCACCAGGCAAAATAAACCAATTCTAATTCTAATGTCGAATCTTTGCAATAAAATAGTAGGATATGGCGTTTCCAGTGTTCATATATGGAAGTGAGTCCTGAATATTAAAGAAAAGAGACAAAAACAAAATACAATCAGCAGGAATGAGGTTTCTAAGAAGAGTTAAAGAATGTACTTGACGAGATTTAATAAGAATTGAAAGAATTAGAGAGGATTTAGGTATATACAATTTATAAGAGCAAATAGAAGAAAATAAACAAAATTGGAAAGAACATCGTAATAGAATGAGTGAAGAAAGAATTCCAGTTTTAATTAGAAGATACAATCCTCGCAGAAGAAGAGACGTTGGACGTCCAAAAGAAGATGGATACAAATATTAGAAATAGGGATAAGTTTGTCAGTAAAGCAAAAGAATGCATTTATCATTTGGTGGGCTACATGCACAAAACAAAAACAAAACAAAAACAAAAACAAACAAACAAAAAAAACAAACAAAAAAAACACACGCACACACGCACACACGTTGTCCTTCATGCATTACTTTACTTCGCAGTGCATCTTTAAAAGAAGCCTGTGTTTGTTTCACTAGGATTAAAGGTTATGGATCCTCATATTTCACTTCTCCTTCTGAAGGGGTGTTAAGTATATTATTATAGGCTGAAAACATGATCAGTGAAAAGATTTGATCCAGCACTACCTTGATACACGTGACAGCATTAATGAATTTCTGACTGATGTTTCAAGTATAGGGTGTACTGTAGAGGATGCTATTCATAATTCCTAAAATGGTATTTAATTATTATTAGGGGGCCGATTTCTATGACATGTCATATTTTTCCCCTTTGTATTATTTCAGGTTTCAGACTAATTTAAACCGGATTCCAAGCATCCTGGTGAAAATGGAACGGCTTTTATTGTCCATAACTGCATATTTAGGAAATTTTCAACTATTGTAGCATATTTAGTATGAATTTGCATATTAGGTCTATTTCTTGCATATTTGTGTGCATATTAAAGAAATTTTGAAGTTTCATATCATATTTTGTAAGTTTTGCATTATACTGATACTTTTTGAGAATTTACAGATATTTTAAATAATTAACATTATATTTTAATAAAATGAATTGTAATGATACTTAAAAAAATATACATAATGTGTGAGAGGTAAAGTCATATTTTAAATTTTATTGGTCATATTTTAATGTTTTTTTAGGTCATAAATGCATGCATATATCCTTTTTTTAGGTCATAGAAATCCGTCCCCTATTAATTATATAAAGGTGCAGATTCATTTTTCGTGTGACGAAAACGAGAAAAGACAGGACAACTTCAAAATTAGCTAACCCGTTTCGGAAAATATCCAAGATTGCCAGCTGCTAGAGCCTTCAAGGTTACAGGTACATTAATGCATATTTTAATTGACCAATAGCTTTAAAAAAAAATTAGTTCATATTATTCAAACACTATACTTGATCCAAGATGTGTAAGGAGCAAAAGTAAACAACCGAATGTGATAATGAAGATACGGTAATCAATGCTGATTTAACGGATAGTAGTGATAGTGTTATCACTGTTTCTCACTACCCGCCGGGTAAGATTGCTCCCTTAGATGGAGAATCCGATTGTAGTGGGACTATCCGACTCCAGGGATCAATATCTCATAATCCGGGAGTTGAAGAATTGTCTCAGACTGCTGATTTAAGGGAGAATATAGCTAATAACTATAAAGTGTTAGATAACGAACTAGAAGCCTCAGATGTCAGTAAATGGAAAGTCTCGATAGCTAGAGCAGGTTTATGTTGCGCTATTAATAGAATAGAACTCAATAAATTCAGAGATATTCAAAAGAAGCTCGACCATTATTTCCACCAAGTTATTGGGGGAGAGGTTGGAAATCTAGATATTGAGGGTATCCTAGAAGGATTTAGAACTAGTATTTTGGGAACTAATGAAGTTGCACAAAATAAACACAGAGATCGTCCGTTCGATCGTAGACCTTTAAACAAGAGAGCAAAATTTTCTAAGGCTCAGGGGCTATTTAGGAAAAACCCCAAATTGATTGTTGAAAGAGCCTGTCACGATTTTGACATTTTAGGTGATGTGGACAGTGATGTCCGCCCGCCTTTAACCGAATTAGTCCAAGTTTACTCTGATCTTTGGGGTAAGGATACTACTACAAGGCTGGATGGTATAGAACAGAGGGGAGTGTCGGGTTACTCGTTGATAATTTTGTTCCCATTACCCCTGAAGAGGTCGACGCTAAGATTCGGAAGATGAAGGCGTCGTCCTCGTTGGGTATAGACGGTTTAGGCCGGAGACACATTCTTGGATTTCACAGATTAATATCCAAACTCTTCAACGCGATCCTAGTATCGGGGCGCTACCCTCCTGTTTGGAAACAGGCATGAACAACCTTTATACCCAAACAAGGTAAGGACCTTAGCAAAGTAGGAGGGTGGAGACCTATCACGGTTATGTCGATCCTAGCGCGCCTATTTTCCAGCACTATTGATAGCCGTCTTCGTAAAGTTGTCAACTTTTCGTTAAGACAAAAAGGCTTCATCAAGGAACCAGGTTGCCAACAGCACCATCATTATCGAGCTCCTTGAATTTGCTAAGAAAAACAAAGGAGCATGCTTAACCGTGGTAGACCTCGCTAAAGCGTTCGACATGGTCCCTCATGCGGCCATTGAAAGATCTCTGTTGGCAAATGGTATTCCTCGGAATATTGCCAACTTAATCATGTCTGGATACATGGATTGTAATATAAATAAATAAATAATAAATAAAATTAGCCTAGACATCCCAAAGGGCAATGGCCTCTTGCGGATTGCAGGGCAAGCTCCTATACCTCTCGTTAGGTGAGCTAATCCTAGCGAGAGTTTTTGTGCATGGTTGGATTGCTTCTGTATTTCTACTAGTCACTTGGGGTGGAGGTTTCTCCCATTTTCTTCCACTCTTTTCTATTCCTCGCTACTCGAGACCATAGTCTTCCTGATGATTTGATGAAGTCGTCCTCCCATCTGGTCTTTTGCCTCCCCACATTTCTCCAGCCTGTTCTGGGGTCCCAAATTGTAGCTTTTTGTGCCCATTTTCGTTGGTTCATTCGCATCACATGGCCTCCCCACCTCCATTTCAACTGTTCCGCTGTATTTGCCACATCCTTCATACCTGTTCTTTTCCTGATTTCTGTGTTGCGGATTTTGTCCTTTAATACTACACTTCAATCGGGTGGCGCCTCTATCCAGGTTAAGAGAGGAATAAGACAAGGTGACCCGATATCTCCTCTGCTTTTTAACCTTGTTATTGATAATGTTATTGGTGATATTGAGTCGGCAGGGCTGGGATTCTCGTGGGGAGAAGTGAGAACGGGAATCTTAGCCTTTGCTGACGATATCGTCTTGCTAGCTAATAATAGAAATGATTTACAGAGCGTACTGAACACCTTGTTTGAAGGTCTGACCAAAGTAGGTTTGGAAATTTCGGTTAGTAAGTGCTGTGCCTTAGAGATCGTTGCCACCAGAGATACCTGGGTCTCAGTTGACCCTTTAGTGAGGGTGGGGAATTCAAAGATTAATTTCTCACCTCCTGGAGAGACCTTAAAATATCTAGGAATAAATGTAGACCCTTGGAATTTTAGAGGGGACGGCGGGGTGCTCGGCTTGGTGATAGGATTTTGAGGGCGGCTCGGAAAATTCACTCTTATCCCCTTAGGCCAGCGCAAAAGCTCGACCTTATCTCCAGGCACCTTATTCCGAGATTCTTATATGGATTAGTAGCCAGTCCTCCCAATAGGACTCTATTGGCTGCCTTTGACGATTCTCTTCGACAAATACTCAGGGAAATTCTGCACCTCCCGGCGCAGCTCACATCCGGACTTTTCTATGCTAGGTGCCGCAATGGAGGTCTTGGCTTTCCAAAATTAGAA
Source organism: Ectobius pallidus (assembly GCA_964059195.1). Taxonomy (NCBI): domain Eukaryota; kingdom Metazoa; phylum Arthropoda; class Insecta; order Blattodea; family Ectobiidae; genus Ectobius; species Ectobius pallidus. The sequence continues at coordinate 54,764,991 of CAXKWD010000006.1, read as the reverse complement.
AATATAGTACAGTTTGCTGCGCTCAGGTTAGCGTCCAAGTTGCACTCTAACAATGACCCCATCGTTCAAACAGTAATAACCTCTGAAGACTTTCGACATAAGATTTCTAAGCGTGCTGAAAGACTCGGTTTGACCTGGCCCTGCTCGATTAAGGACATTGAGAGGAAGAAAATTGTACTCAAAGAGAACGATAGGCTACAGTGGGCCTCGTGTACTTGGCAAGGAAAATCAGTCCCTTCTTTCTATGATAATAGAATAGGAAATGAGTTTTTGTACGACAAGAATCGGCTTCCATCAAGGTTACTCATCGAGGCTATTAAACTTCGCACTAATACAGCCCTTTGCAGGGTCCTAACACCGCTATAGACCCGAGGTTGACCCCATCTGCAGAAAGTGTGGTATACTTCCCGAAACCCTCGGGCACATTCTCTGTCAGTGCATGGCTAATAAACAACCTCGCATGAGGCGCCACGACCGGATTGTGTCCGAGGTGTTCGGGAAGATGGCTTTAATACCTAATTCCGAATTGTACAAGGAACACAATTTCCCCATTTCAGCGGGCGTATTTCTGAGACCCGATTTAGTTTTAAAAGTGGCTAACAAAGTATGGGTTTTAGATGTCAAAAAAAAAATCTGATAAATATGAACAACTGAGGGATAGCTTTCAAGCTAAATGGCTGAATACTGATTTTGAAGTAAAACCTCTTGTGTTCGGATCTGCCCGAAGCCACAAAATCTACTTTGTTATTGTTGGGTTTTAACCGGGTGGAGTTAACTCGGATTTGCTTGAAAGTCTTAAAATCTTCCATTTTTATGATGAATTCGTTTAGAGACAACAGATAGTCTCCTTTTAATTTTAGTGTTTTAATGGTTTAATTAATGATTGTACAGTAGCTGTTGTCTAGAGAGGGAGGATGCAAAATTTACCGATAGGTCTCCTCCCTCTCCACAGGAATTGCCTGGCAAGCGTGAGAGCGCATTTTCAAATACAAAGCACAGTTTACAAGAGTTAGGATTTGAGACTGATTAGTTGAATACATACAAGTAAAGTCAATTTGTGTCAAACTTTTTTTTAGTGTCTTGTGATTTAGTGGTTAGTATTGCTAGGTACAACCTCCAATATGATGATTTCTTATAGTTAGGGAGATCAAAGTCATCATTAACACTCGGTATTTCATTATTGAAATAAAATGTATGCACCTTTCTTCTGATATGTTTAATCCAGTCTTCTGTGTCATTCACAATCGTATTTGATTCTGGTTTAATGTTGACCTGTAGAAATATATTCTTTAAGGACTTAGAAAACCGTATTTGAAGCTACTCCCATGGATGACGCCGCTACATCTCGCACAGTTACTTCAGGGTTTTCTTTTAATGACGATTTGTACACATTTACAATCTGTATCTTCTCGCCACTGGACAAACCTGTGATGTAAGTACTGAAGGCCCTGGCTTGCAATTTTCTTCCATAATAAAGAATTACTTGAGACTATGCTTATCACTTTTACTTACAAGATATTGTGATGTACTTCATATCACATTATGTAAATGAGAAATACAAAATGATTAATGATGTTATAAAATACACCTTGTATTCAGTATCTCCTGTCATTTGTTTTTCTTCAGAATCAGCAAAGTTGCCATGGCAACAATAAAAACATATGAAATTTTGTTTGCTAGAGATATGATGTAAAACATATAAGTAGAGACGAGACTTTCATGCACTATAAAATTGCGAAATATGCATGCATTCATGCATTATCAAACCATGAAACATGCACTATCAAGGGAGAAATACACTAAAATATGCACTAACATTTATGGCCCAATTTCCTTACTTTACCTCACTTTTTTGGCACAGTTGACAACCAATAGCATTTCTAAATTGCTTTCTGTAAGGTTCCTGCGCTTGTCAGTCAATATGTTTTTGTAGGCAGAGAATGATCTTTCTACATCACACGATGATGTTATGGGTGCAAACTTCAGTGAACACATTTGTGAAAGTGTCAGGTCAAATTCTTCATCCACGTTTTCACCATAAAGAACCTTCTTTACTGAGCAAAGGAATCCGTAGTCCAGGTTCGCATTTATGACCCCGGTTTTCAGTAATGTTTTACAAAAAACAACTGCCATAGAAAATATTCGGAAACAGAATAAAAGTGCTTACCTCTTTACTGCAACATTCGCAGAAGACGACTTCCCCTTACCCTTAATCCACTGTGCAAGGAGTTCGCTTTTTGAACATTTAATTGGAGGCATAGTAAAATCACAGAACAGACAACCATATTAACCACCATATTAACCCGAGCTCTGACAAAGTACAATGCACCCCAAATGCGGGCCGGAAATAGCTGAGGGTGGACAAATTCCTTCCTCCTTTTCGCACATCTTCACGCCACTTCACAAACGACTTTAAAAATGAGTAGTAAAAATCGAAGATAGGGAAACTTTGCCACGATGTCACTTTCTTGAAAACCCATTAAAACATGCATTTAAACTGAATATATTGTGTATTATATGCATGATTTAGCCAAAAATACCCTAAATATGCTTTATGCATGTTTTTTCCTCCAAAAAGGTCAAAACATGCACAGAAAAAGTGTGCATATTTGGAACCGGAAAGTAATGACATGGGTAAGTACTCAGTTTGAGCTATGTCCTAAGTTCTCATAAAAACATGCATTTGCATGAAAGTCTCGTCTCTACATATAAGCCTATGATATAACTACGAAAGAAAGCAACTTACCTAACAGAACTTATGTTCTCGCATTAGGTACAAATAATTTCATGATGTGTAAAGAATGGAAGTATACATCTGGCTGAGCTTCTCGCACTATCATGAAGTATGCGCTAATGCAATTAACCAATGAAACGACAGGACACAGTTAGTCAAGGTAAGTCTGTTGTTTACATTTGCTCTTTAGACATCGTGGATCAAGTATAGAGAATGTCAAGTTTGACCAGTATGAAAATAGCCACACCTTTATTTCAAAACTAGCTTAAAAGGCCTGGCGTCGCCCGGGTTTTGTATTTTGTAATATGAAATTACTTATGGAGGACTTTCGATGTTGAAACTCTAGGTCCTTTTATAATACGTATGTAGAATTAGAAATGAGGAAGAACGACATATGACACTCAAGACTATTCCCTCAGAAAACGCTAGATGTAGCTTTTTATGGCTCATAGAGGATGTCGAATGTTGCATTCCATTGCTTCTAAACACCATGCCTGGGAGGAGTGCAAATAAGAAGAAAAAGAAATTCCGGTTACATAAGATTGTACTGTCTTGACAGAAAATTGTATTTCTCTCTCTCATATTACCATACAACCGTTTCGGGCCTGAAGTAAAAAAGAAATTCAATATCACTTTCATACTTTCCTTTCCAAAAACCTGGGACATAATATACTGCGCGTAGGACTGAAAATGTTCCATCCCATTTTGTCTTTTTTTAGATGCTTAGGGCCTCTGATAAACATCCCTAGGCCTATTTCTCAACTACTACAAAGCCTACAGCTATGAGTGACGTATCAGTGGATAGAATTTGTTACAGACTTCCGATATAGCATACTCACTGGCACGCAGTTTTTTTTTTCAGCATAGGTTTTGCCATTTCTCAAAAATCGCCGCAAGATGGCATCTAATCTAACCTAACCTAACTTAACCTAAAATGGCAAAACCTATGCTGAAAAAAAATACTGCCACTGGCACACACTTAAGTTGTCCCTGCAATATGACCGCTTATTCTACATCAAAATGTGAAGTGACAAAATATTTTCCATGTCGAGGGTAGAGAAAGTTATGTAACTGCTTTATTTTCGTGGATTTTATTCTTCAAGAATTATTTTCACAAATGTAATAATTACATCGAAAGTATCAGAATTTGTTAAAGCCCAGTATTATAATATAGTTTCCAAAGCCCTATGCGAACACCATAAACAATACTTTCGTTATGTAAACAATTGACAGCAGAACTTTCTAACTGTGCTTCATTTCACATTTTCAACTTTTCCCGTGGATTTTCCAAAAATTTTCTTTCATACAAACCTTGTCCTGACAATTACGAACATAACAAAAAAATAAAATCAGCCAAATCGGTCGAGCCATTCTCAAGTGATGCTCAGCCATACATTTTGGAAATTCATTTTTATTAATATAGATGTATAGTCCGGCATACTCTATTATTACCTACTCATTCTGAAGCACAGGCCTATACACTTCTCTGTTTAAGGAATTTATTTTGTAAAGTAAACGTCTCTTCTTTACAGTGTACGGTACATATTAAAACAGTGATACCTCGAAAAACGAGTTTAATTCGTTCCGTAACTTTGCTCGTATGTCAATTTGCTCGTATCTCAAAGCAATTTTCCCCATTGAAATTAATTGAAATGCCATTAATCCGTTCCAGCTCCAAAAATGCTACCCCCAATTGTTTTTGAAGAAGAAAAATGTATTTATAAATGACAAATATTGTATAAAAACATAATAAAAGAGAATGTAAAGAAAAAAAAAAAACTGGTTTTATAAAGTGTACATACATATTTGTTACACTTTCTTCGGACCCATGGTTATAAAAAGAAATGTGATAAAGTATGTAAATGCACAAAAAGCGCAAAGCCCTAGAAAAACTTAGCAAAGATGGTAGGCCGTGTGCAGCGTCACAGCTGGTCGTTCCTCGTATCTCAAAGGTCGCTCATATTTCAAAACAAAACTTCGCCCGCTCGACAGCTCGTATCTCAAATAACTCGTATGTTAGGGCACTCGTATCTCGAGGTACCACTGTATAATGTAAAGATGTTCAATTGCAACTTATATTGAAAACGAACAGTATTTCATCATGAATATCGTGGTGTGAAGAGAAAACTTAGAACATCACTAATTAGATCTGTTTATAATTTGGTGTGAAGAGAAAACTTATAACATCACTAATTAGATCTGTTTATAATTATCATCCAGCATGATTTATCAGTTAAAGAATCATTATAAGGTAAAGATAATAGTACTGAGTGTGTTTTAAATAAAAAATACAGGCATAATGAAGAAAAAGCCGGCAAAATGAAGGCATTTTAGCATAGCATTTCATTGTATTTCTGTAAAACACTGTCTGCTTCTGACCGTAGCGCTGTTCACAGAAAACTACAAGCACTACAAAAGAAATTACACTTTTTCTTCTACTTGTTATGGTAAAGGTAAGAGAAAATTGTTGGCAATCTTTGTGTCACATCCCTAGAAGATAACCTAAATATAAAATTTTGTTTTTGCAATGCTTTTCACACATACACACACAGAGATAAGTTTCTGAAAACTGTATTTTTAGATTTAGGGGGTTTCAGAACTTGTACTAATGCTGAGAATTCAACGCTTAATTCACAGTTGAACACAATACCTCCTCCACCTAAGGTACAAAAAAAGAGAAAAAAAAATCTGGAGCATATCAGAATTCTCCCTTACTGCTCTAACCAGGATAAAACTATTGTAACGAATGCATACTTTTTCACATTCTTTCTTTTTTTCTGAAGTTTGAAAATGGTACACACATTCAATATGAAAAATGTTATTAACTAAATTATTTACAAACCTGAACTCCCAATTTCATCTTTGCCTTCTGAAGGGAAAAGTCTAAACAGGCTATCTTGGCATTTACTATCTTCTTTGGCATAGCTGTAATAAAATGAAGTGCATATAAGTACACAATAGGAATACTATAATCATACTGATCTTTCTTCATCAGTATGGTGTTATAATTAGGGACCGGATTTTTAGGTTTTTGAAAACACTGTTTTAGGTTTTCCATTAGGTGAAATAGTTTTTTTTAGGTTTTTTGTCCAAAATATAGTTTTCGGGCAGAATAATTGGTTTAGTGAATTTGAATGTGCTACATAGGATTGAGTACATAATACTTGTAAAGTTTAACTTAACAAAATTGACTTAAATTTGTGTAAACTTGCTTTAAGCCATTATACAATTGAAGCAAGAAAGCATAAACAATCAAAAGAAGCGGTGAAAATAAGATTGCCTCACATTTCCTGGCTACAGTATATCACTAAATATCTTTCAAGATTCCCAACTGTGAAGTCCTTCCTGTTATCTCTTAGTTAATAGTTAATACTGTATCTAGACACTACTCTTCTCAGGATTGGAATCCGATGCTTCTAATTTAGTGAGTAAAATACTTTATGGTTGGATGTGGATAATGTGAAACCGATTATTTTCCTTTTTTCGGTTGTTACACATGCTAACCTAACAACAGATCAACTAGGGACGAAAACTTTCCCCTTTTCTAGAAAGGTAAATAATACGTGTTTCTGGCAGGCTTGACAAAATATTACTTTGCGATCTGTAGTGAAATTCAGATCATCGCCAATCCACTGCCGTAATAGACTCTATTTCATTTGTTTCGACATAATTAACACGTCTTCTTAAAACGACCACTCAGTATGAATAACAGGGCAGTACTAAAGACAAACAAAAAACAAGCGCTTTAAAACACAGAAATCTGTCTCCTTGTTCATACATGGCAACAATGGTTGTTCGTACGAATATTTTAAAAGGAATACGCCGGTACTCTTTTCCTCTGTTGATACTGTCCATCCTAGACGACAATGGGTTGAATGGAACGCTGGTGGTATTAATTTCTACCCGACAAAAATTATTCTCTCTCCGCAAAATATCGATTTCTCAACTGATAAAGAAAAAAAGACAAAAAAAAAAAAAAAGAGCCTAAATTAGATATTTTAGCTTTTATATCCTGTTTAGGTATATTTAGGTCTTTATACCCCATTTAGGTATTTTTAGGTGCCACAGAATTAATGTGGGTGAATCCTATGGACATGATTCGAAAAAGTGTATGAGCGCTTTTTGTTTTGGAAGTAAGGAAAAAAAATAGGTAAAAACCTAAGAATCCGGTCCCTAGTTATAATTAATCAGGTGTTTTATATTAGTGGATATTAGACATAGTTCAGAGAAGATTCTTCATTTAATCTGGGACAAGCATTTCCGTAGAAAAAAAGATAACCAAGATAAACATAAATTTTTGTTAAGTAAAACTCCTTCATCTTCCTCTAAAAGGAGGCTGCGCAGTTACAAAACATGTAGATGGAAATTTACAAATAATATTACTCAGTTAATTTACGCCATGAAGTTACAGAATTATAAAAATATGAGAGTGTTGAGATTTTATACAAAGAGCTTCACTAGAATTATAAAACATTAATTGGACCTGTACTATATACAGTAGCTGCAACAGTTTGCTGAACTAAAATTCACCACTTCAGAACCAACAAATCTTAGTCTGGCAGTATAGTGTTCTAGCTTTGTAGCTTGTAGCTAGTAACAAGTGACATCAATGTAAGGTGACCATTGTCCCAATTTGGTAAGGAAAATCCTCTTTTTAAAACAGCTGTCCCGGAATTTTATGTACCTTTGTGAGGACACAAAATGACCTTTTTTAATTAAAAAGTACAGATTTTGTCCCGATTTATGGAAATGGTCTACATTATGGTGATAAAGCTGTAATTCTTCAGTTAAAAATGCTGTGATTATATGATTGCACTGTAAGATGTATTTCCTATGAGAAGAATGTGGATTAAGTGGTCAGGCTTACAATACCAAATCCTTTGCTCCTGGCTTCAACTAATCATTATTGCAATGAACAAAGTGTTACTCAAGAAAATATATTCATTAGATAAATATGCAGCAAGAAAATAATGTGCTTCCAAGCACAGTACCGATTCTGGTCTGTTTCTTTAAACGAAAACATTTTAACAATGGTTATTATTGGCAGCATTAATCCATGTGAACTATAAAGTTGCTCTATGAGAACTAATTCTTAACTCTTCAAGGCACTTGCTTTTTAACGGAAGTTCAGACCAGTTGCTGTGCATAAATGGAGGTGTCACATTACAAGATCACAAAAAGCAGTTATGTAAGATAAGAAAATGTAAGTAAAATAAAGAATATCGAGGATAATAAGAGACATAAAAGATCTGTAATATCATTACAAGTCCTGATTTTTATCCATAAAAAAATTCATAAGACTTTGAAGATTTGTCTTCTGTTTGCATGTTCCCACAGATGAATAGCATGCATATCACCACTCAGTGGGTTGCCAGCAATTTGTCAGGCTGATTGATGAGTTTTATTTTTGTAATTATTCATTAAGGGCTTTTACTGAAATCAAGAATAAATAAGTAAAATAAGAGTATAAAAAGTACAAAATAAAAGTAAAAAACTGACATTCCAGGGGAGAATAAGTTAGACCTAATTGAAAACCCAAACCACAGCAGCTACATCGGGTGGTAAAAGATGGAAGTAGCTGGGGAACAGAGGGAGTTCCTCACAAAAACAGGTTACAAATAAGTAATAAATTAAAATTAAGCAGTGAGTGTTTTGGGAGATAGTGTTAATAATATTGTTCCACTTCATTGTGTTTCCTGTTCCAAGTGAATGAAGGAAATAAAATGTTTTAAACCCATGGTATAATGAACTTCCATTGTCAATTAAATCTAATATTATATTAAGTTAACTATACACACGTTGTTGCTTCACTTACCACATTTTGGTAGGACATATTTCAAGGACCCTCATCCTCAATTTCATACACATTACAACCTGCCAAATCTTCCTCACGAAGAACCTGATGCATTTCTGGTGGACTTCTTATGAAATTATTGATCAGATTGTCTTGTTATAGTATATTAAAATTCATCTATAAGTTTTTAAGTTTTAACACTATTTTTTCCCCACATTTCCAGATTTTTTTTACCGATTTTAATAATTTTGCTTCTTTACAAATTTCATGATTATTTTTCCAAATGTGCAATGTCATGGCTAATTTATCGATTTCATTGTATCTAATGTTCCCCATATTTTATCCTAGTCTCGTTTCCATTGATGAATTTCATAATTGTTCCTCGAGAGAATGACGACAGTACATAGGGTCACCAGCTGCTGACGGAAAGAATAAGGGACAAGACAGTAAAAAAGGGGATATTCCACAATTTTGGGGGACAGCTATCTTTTTAGCATTTTCAAAAGGACTGTGTTGCTAGTTTCCTTTTTTTTTAGTTACATGTTACTACCTAAACTAATAACATGGAAAAATACATTTCACTCATCTTTATTGTACAATTTATTTTCCAGTCCACAGGTTGAAGACCCTTCATATAAATGAAACAAACAAAAGTCACAATCTAATTTAAAACATACAAAATTAAAACAAATTCTTTAGTGAATAATAAAATTAATGTTGACCATTTATTGCTTAAATGTTATCATAAGTTTTTAAATTGGAAATATAGGGCTCTTCTTAGTTTTATCTGTTACATGAAATGCTTTCTAACAGCACTTGTTCTAAATTTCATCCTCTAGTTATAACTACTAGCTAGCTATAGTGCAGCAAGTTAAATAACAAGCGCGTGAATATTCGGGCTGCGTATCGACCATGCCTTTAGCTCTAGTCCCTACACCACTTGCTTCTGCTTGCGCTTCTGCGCATATTGTTCTTTAACTTGTCTCATTGTAAATGGCAGTTGAATAATGTGAAAATTCATACTGATGACAATACACAAAAATTTGTTTAAAAAAAAAAAATTAAACAATAGTGAGGGACATTTGGATTGTAGTGATTAAGACATTTCATAAGCACTCTTTTATAATGATCAATACTTTGAAGTGAAACTGTTATTCCAAACTACTAGCTTTGCCCTGCAGACTTTGCCAGTAACTGTAGACAGCAGGTAGCAGATTAGTGTCCTTCCAAGTATAGTATAATGTGTCTGTTCCCAGTCATCTATTGGTATCTACAGGATGCAGACCTGTCAGCTGCCTTTGAAAATTCCGAAAGAGAAATTTGTTAGTACAGGGTGGAGAACAAGGTCATTGACCAGGGTGTTACAAACATTCTGACACTTAAAGAACACACAATTAAAGTATGATGCCAAGCAAATGGTTTCAGTTTTGATGTGTCCTGTCTCTTTCCTTGCTCTCTTTATTCCCTCTTTCCACCCTTTATGACACTGAACTTGCTATGACATACGATAGGTGATGTTAAACTAAATAGAAACCACTGTCCAAATTATTTTTCAATGTACAGGCGAAAAGTAACTATTGCATCCACTCAAGGAAAGCCAATAATCTCAAAACAAAATTAGCAGCAAAAAACCAGAAATATTACTGATTTTTTTACTGTATACTGTATTCATGTAATTGCAGTATAATTTACTTTAGTGATACTGTGTAGCATGGTATAATTTTTATATGTCCAAATTAAATTAACTCTTCTGTTATATAAGTGTTTTTACTTCTTTTTTTTTGTGCAATTTTAAGATGATCCTCAGCATAACAATAACCCTCACATGATAATACCTTTTGCTAGAGCCTCAAATATTGTTAGGAGGAGGTTTCTTATGCCTCAAACCCTAAAAAAGAAAGAAAACCAAGGAATACTTTCAAGAGTATAAGGCGTAAAAAAAAACCTCTTTTGCAATACTATTCTTCTGTATATCAATGTTTCTTTTTGTTCTTACTAAGTAAATATCGATTTTCATCAATTTTGTATATTTCTGACAAGAATTCACAGTGTTATATAGTTTGAAAACTCACTGATGAATCATGATACACAGAAAAAGACAATCTGATCAAGACGGTCATAAATAATCTACCAGGTGCACATCAGGATTTTCCCAAGAAAGATGTAGCAGTTGATAATTCAGTAGCAGTAGCTGAAAATGAGGGAGAGAAACCTTGATATATATATCCTACCAAAATGTGTGTATAGTCCTACCACAATGTATGTAAGTGAAGCAATAAGTGTGTATGGTCAACTCATAAAATAGATTTAATTTATAATAGTCTTTTCATTGTGTAAGTTCCATGATGTCAATACTTACAACTTCCATTTATATTCATTTATTCACAAATCAGCAAAGATTAACACAAGAAAAGCAAAATAATTATTCACCTTGAGATGCAACAGTGCAGTTCAATGCGTAACCTGACACCAGTACACTCTCCCTTGCACTTCTTCCATGGGCTTTCAAGATGTTGACTGCTTTTACAGGGTACAAGAAGCCACCTTTTCCATCATTGACCTTCACTGCCTGAGCTGCATCTACCACCATGTTGGCAAAGAAATCTGAATCCCTGACACATTGATAAGGAAAAACACACAAATCCAAAAATATCAAAACCTTGTTTTATTTGATCAAACTTCAAGAAAATATTTTAGATTTTATGGTGATTATTTCCCCTGATTTTGGTGAGTATTTTGTTGGCTCGTGCGGAGTAGATGGTCTCCCATCGGGCGCCTCCCCAGGTGGCGGATAGGGGAATGCCCACCAGATATGGAGGGTACCATGGAAATAAAATACCCGGGGCGGACCAAAACCACCCCCTTGTCAGGGTTATGATGAATAATGCTGGGCAGCAGCGACATTATTATCGACTGGAGGCATAGAACAAATTATGTTCTTGATGGCTACAGATCGAAAATCTTCGGGCGCAACCTGATGGATGGGTGTGGCGGCCGTGGTACTGTGATGTGGAAAGGAAATGGGAAGACTACCACATTATTTTTTCCCTGAAGACACTTGGGATTAGCGAATATGATGGCTGCTCCTGAAGCAAAATATTCCGGAGGTAAAATACTTCCCCAGTCGGATCTCCGGGTGGGAAGTGTTTCAGGGGGAGTGATCGATATTGAAAGAACAAACAATAGAAGACAGCAGCTTAAAATAGGAACATGGAATGTTAGGACACTTAGGGCCAGTTGTATAAAACTCACAAACTGATGGTTGTTTTTAACTGAAAGTTTGAAAATAACTAGCTACTTATGTTGTATAAAAATAACCGTAGATTGTGTAACTCACAGTTTTAAATAACTGGAGAAAATAATAAAACATCTGGCAACAGTGCAAAAGTTGAGGGAAATTTGCAGGGAGTATTATGTTTATATCTTTGGTCTTTGATTTTCAGTTGTTTAATTAAAGACAATGCACCATGTTACACATATGTCTTTGGTATTTATTTCAATTGCTTAATAAAGATGAGTTTTTTTAATTATTTTTTTAAAATCATTTCATTGAGGCCATGTATATTTTTGCTTCAAACTGCTTTAACCTGTCTATAGAGGTGTTTAGGTGTGTAAACGCAACCTACAGTACCTATAATGCCTGGAAGGTTACGAATATTGTAGATATCTAATATTGTTTTCTTAAGACAATGTCCTTAGTTAGAATTCAAATAAACCGAGGCCTTAAAGTATAATTTTCTCTTGTCAATTTATGAATGGTTCTACTGGCTGTCCCTTTGTCCTCAGTAACTATTTGTAAGCTTCCAATCACAATAATTCGCAAAGGACCTCAGGGCTGACCCTGAATGTCATAAACATATCATGAATTTGCTTTGTACTTGATGGGAAGGAGACATAACCTCTGTCTAGTTGTTCTGCCCAAATTTTGGTAGCATGTCATGCAGTACTAATAAAAGATTATGACATTCAAGAGATGCATGATGGGTTTTCATTGCATCACCAGATGGGGTATCAGAATAATCAGAAATCTAGAAATAAATGTTGCTATTTTGTAATGTGGGGCTACCATAACCAACAACAAAGCCAAGGTACCGGTGTCTGTATTTTTAATGTCATTAGACAAAATGAAAGCAAACTGAATCTAAATGATATGAAAATAATAATAACTCACACTGTACTTATAAAATGGATTTCTAGTGTCTTTTTCACTGTTTGAAATGTATTTAAAATTTCCAAATCATCAGTTAATGTTTTAACTTGCAAAAATTCACCAGTTATATTAAAATGTTGGTTAGGATGAGATAAACTTGGATTAATGTTTATACAACAAAAAAAGGTAGTTAAATGTATCTGAAAGTTAATTTTGCATGATAACTACAGTTTACATGTTTATACAACTGGCCCTTAGACATGCAGAAAAACTGGAGAACTTAACACTGGAATTAAATAAATGTGGTGTGAATATAGTAGGTTTAAGTGAAGTGAGATGGATTGGACAAGGTGAAGTGGCTTGTGGTAATTATACGATGTTCTATTCGGGTGGAAATTGTAACGAAAGAGGCGTAGCTGTAGTGGTGGAAAATAAACTAGTGAATAGTATTACAAAAGTGGAGTGTGTTAGTGATCGTATAATGTATGTAAAAATAAATGCAGATCCAGTGGATGTTTTGATAGTGCAAGTGTATATGCCAACTTCAGATCACAACGATGCAGAGGTTGATAAAATGTATGAAGACATAGGCGAAATATTGTACCAAGAAGGAAGAGGTAAAGTGAATGCCATAATTATGGGAGATTTCAACAGTGTCATAGGAGAAGGACAAGAGAAAAAATTGTGGGTCCTTATGGATTAGGGAAGCACAATGACAGAGGTAATAGGCTTGTTGACTTCTGCCAACAATATGATATGGTGATAACCAATACCTGGTTCAAGAAGAGGAAAACAAAGTTGTACACCTGGAAAAGTCCTGGGGATATTAATAGGTACCAGATTGACTACATTCTCATCAAGCAGAGATTCCGGGGCAGTGTATAAGATGTGAAGACTCTTCCAAATGCTGACATCAACACAGACCACAATCTTCTTGTAGCAGACATAGAGACTAGGCTGAAAAGGATTAGGCGGACATGTAAAAGAAATCCAAGATGGAACTTAGAAAAACTGCGAAATGACAAGGACTCGATTAAAGAGTCATTGGAAACACAATTACATGAAATAAAAAATGTTGGTGAATCTGTAGAAAGTGAGTGGGAAAGTGTAAAAAATGTTTTGTTGGACACGTTGAAGAACAAAGTTGGAAAAATAGACAGAATAAATAGGAAACCGTGGGTAACACAAGAGATGTTAAAGAAGATGGAAGAAAGAAGGAAATACAAAAATACTAATGCTGTGGAATATAAGAGATTGAATAATGAACTAAGAAGAGAGACAGACAGAGCAAAAGAAAATTACCTTAAAGAAAGCTGTGATGAAATTATGGAGCTTCGACGAAAAGGAAGATATGATTTAATGTATCAGAAAGCGATGGAGTTAGAATCTAAAGAAAATAAAGGAATACGGACTTTTGGAATAGAAGACATTCATGGAAATTTAATTACAAACCCTGGAAAAGTTCTTACAATATGGGAAAACTACATAGAAAAGCTTTACAACAAGCAAAATCGACCACAAGACATCGAGATGTAAACAGAAGAACTAGTGGATAAAGATAATATAGGACCTAGCATATTGAAGAATGAAGTAGAAAAGGCCATAAAAGAAATGAAGAATAGAAAGGCCACAGGAGACGATGACATACCAGTGGACCTACTGAAGGAATTAGGAGAAAATGGGATGAGGAAACTTACCAAACTTATCAACCGAATTTATGACACTGGAGAATGGCCTCAAGATTTCCTAGAGGTAACTATGATTGCACTAAAGAAGAAGAAATGTGCCAAGATGTGTAGTGATCACAGAACTATCAGCTTGCTATCTCACGTAGGAAAAATTGTGGCACGGATACTAACTAGAAGACTGGAAAGAAGAATAGAAGACGTAATAGGAGAAGACCAATTTGGTTTCCGGAAAGGAAAAGGAACTAGAGATGCAATTGGAATGCTAAGGATTATATCAGAGAGAGTTTTAGCGGTCAACGAAGAAGTGTGTGTCTGCTTTATTGATTGGCAAAAAGCTTTTGACCGAGTGAACTGGGATAAGTTAATGGACATACTCAAAAAAATAGGCATTGACTGGAAGAACAGGAGACTAATCCGCAATTTGTACCTGGGACAAAAAGTGAAAGTGCGTCTAGAACATGGAGTGACCAACAGTGTAGAAATAGGAAGAGGTGTGCGTCAAGGATGTTGTATGTCACCCATCTTGTTCAACCTTTATGGAGACTGGCTAGCAAAAGAAGCCTTAGAAGGAGTTAGGGATTTTGTGATAGGAGGATACGCTATTAACACCATCAAATATGCAGACGACCTGGTGATTCTGGCAAAGAAACAAGAAATATTGCAAGGAATGATTGACAGACTGGTGGAAACAGGAAGAAAGTATGGAATGGAAATCAACATAGGTAAATCGAAGGTGATGAGGATATCGAAGAGAGAAGAGCCGCTTCAAATTATCATGGGAAATCAAGAATTAGAGAACGTGAACCAGTTCAAATACTTAGGAAGTGTACTGACGAAAGATGCCTATTGCACCAAGGAGATAAGATCAAGAATTGCCATGGCCAAGAAAGCATTTATGAAGAAGAGAACTCTGCTAACTAGTAGTCTGAACCTAGAGCTACGTAAAAACCTGGTGAAGTGTTATATTTGGAGTATTGCTTTGTATGGATCAGAGACATGGACTTTGAGGAAATTAGAGAAGAAATATTTAGAAAGTTTTGAAATGTGGTGCTGGAGACAGATAGAAAATATAAAGTGGATGGACATGGTGACAAACGAAGAGGTTCTGAGTAGAGTGGGTGAGAAGAAGTCAATCATACACACAATTCGTCAGAGGAAAGCAAACTGGGTTGGGCACATTCTCAGAAGGAACTGCTTATTACATGATGTCGTAGAAGGAAGATTGGAGGGTACAACTAGACTTGGAAGAAGAAGAATTCAGCTGTTGGACGATTTAAGGGAAAAACGGAAATATTGGATGCTGAAGGAGGAAGCAGAGGATAGACAGTTTTGGAAAACAAAATTCGCGTACCAAGTTTGAAAACCTGCCGGAAGGCAGAATACTTACTACTACTACTACTACTATTTTGTTGGGAGGAGGGAAGTATACATTTTACAACTTTAAAAATCTGTAAATTCAACTGTGTTTCCAGGATATTAGCTGTTTTATAATAAGTAAAATTCCATTTTCTATTTTCAAAAATTTAACTCAGACTATTTATTAAAAGGGTCATTCCATATGAAATCATCCAAATTTTTTAAAAATGGTTGCATGGCCATTTTAGAAAAAAATAATTTTTTATATATGAGTTCATACATGTTTCAAGATATCAAAACAAGTTTTCAAAAAAATCTTGTGTTCTTGGTTTCCCAGGGGTGTCCATTTTTCAATCCTGGTGTAACACATTTTTTGCGAATGTAGCTGATTACAAATATTTTCATAACTCAACAGCCATAAGAGTTAGAAATTTGAATTAAGAACCATTTTGTAACTATTGAAGCGTACTTTCAGAAATACTTTATTGTTTTCTTCAACACAAAATTTTTCATATGAAAATATAAGTTTGAAATTCGGGTAAATTTTTCCAAAAAAACCACTTTTTGGGCCAAATTTTATATGAGAAGGAAGTGATTGTAAATGTTCAAACCTGCATGTGATTTGTCTGTGAGGAAAAAATCAGGGTCTAAAAATACATCCATTACAGTAGAGCCTTGGTAATTCGAGCCCCGGTATTTCGAGGTTCCGTGTAATTCGAGCTGGTCTTAAGAAAATAAAAATTTTTCATAAAACTAGAGTAAAATCCCGTTTTTATATGGTGTCCGCATGTAAGTTTTATGCACTTCAGAATGTGTTACATTTTGTGCTTTTTTTCAATTTTTCCATGTAAATAATGCAGTAAAACTGTCCCACTTAGGGTTTTCGTTCATAATATACAGAAATAACCTTGGCTTCAGACTGCTAATGCATTTCTTTTACAGATTGACAGAAACCGTTAGGTTCGATCTTTCTTTGTCGGGACCTCGTGTCAATCAATTGTACAGTGCATACCATCCTTTCAGAAAAGAATACTTTATTGTTAATTATTGTGCCCATTAAACATTTATTTATGATTTACCCATTGATTTAGTGATATTTCTGTATAATCCGAGTCTTTGTAATTCGAGGTAGCCTCAGCCCCAATTAGCTCGAATTATCGGGGTTCTACTGTATTCCTAAACTGGCCTCAAACATTAGAGTTTTTCCGATTTTGACTATTTTTGGACTTAAATATCTCTGGTGGGTACCCTTCAAAAAATCTGAAAAATTGTATAAAAGAAGCTTTTCATGAGCCTAACTCACAGTTAACATTTCTAATTCTTGACTCAACTCCTTCTATTAATTTTATAGAACTGAAATATCACACTTTTTAGGGTAGCGTATTTGGGAGAAACTACATATAACTCAACAACCATAAGAGTTACAAATAAGAATTATGAATCATTTTATCATTATTGAAGCCTGCTTTCAGAAATAGTTTGTTTTCTTCAACGCAAAATTTTTCATATGAAAATATGAGTTTGAAATCCGGGTAAATTTTTCCAAAAATAAATAACTTTTTGGGCCAAATTTAATATGAGAAGGAAGTGATTTTAAACATTCAAAGTTTTTTTATGTGCAAACCTCTATGTGATTTGCGTGTGAGGAAAAAACGAGGGTCTAAAAATACATCCCTTATTTCTAAACTGGCCTCAAATATTAGAGTTTTTCAGATTTTGACTATTTTTGGGCTTAAATATCTCTTATGGGTACCCTTCAAAAAATCTGAAAAATTGCCTTTCATGTGCCTAACACCCAGTTAAAATTTCTATTTCTAGAAACAACTCCTTCTATTACTTTCATAGAACTGAAATATCACGCTTTTTAGGGTAGCGTATTTGGGGGAAACTACATATATGTGATAGTGTTATACTTCAATTCTATAAAATTAATAGAAAGAGTTGTTCCTAAAAATAGAAATTTTAGCTGTGAGTTAGGCACATGAAAGGCTTTTTGTATGCAATTTTTCAGATGTACATTTCAATGGGTTCCCCATCATCATTAGTTGATCTCTACTGACAAGTTTCCTTCTCTGTCCACCAGATGTTCTCAGAGAGATATCTAATGATAAATTTCCTAATAGAGAACAAACTGAAACATACGTTTTAATTTGTGTTTACTTACAAGAAGTATGTGTTTTAAAGTTGAATATATAATACTTGTATACGTTTACTTTAGGTTCAACTGTAAGACGAATGGACAATACTACCCACCCCACCATCTAAAATGTTCCAAGGAGGGCTTCACCTATTTCTTTTATAACAGCTGATTGTAGAGTAGGTATGAGTTTACTAGTATATTTCCAAGTGACTGCTTCATACTCTCTAGGATGAACGCTAAGTAACTTGACTCTCATGGAAGGCATTAAAGCTACATTTTTAAAAAGGGTACTCGGAATTTCTAAAGTGACTCCTTCCAGACTGGCTTACGAATTGGCTCAAGAGACCTTCCTAGTAGAAAATGTGAGACTCAGAATGCTACTTCCGTCCACCAAAGAAGAAGAAAAACTCCTACAAATCAGACAAACAAAACGTTCAGAAATTGACCCCAACTTCTTCACGACAGATGCTATGGTCAACAGGAATTGGACAGGCCCAAATAACGATATGAGAAGCCCACTGAATAGACTGGCAGTGCAGGGCTGCCATCATAGATTGTGTACTCAGGAAAAGTTCCACGAGCCAAGTGATCTGTGCGTGTGTGCTCTGTGTGGCGGACGCTGTGAGCGCTACCATTTCAGTGTCTGTTCTAAGAGATCTATGTCCCTGCTGGAATACAGCAAAAACTAATGCACATTTGTGCGCTATTCTCATATTATTATAGTATCAAAGAAATTTCAATTTCAAATTGAAATGTTCTCTTCTACATTTTCTCACTTATATGTACTATTTGTCAGTTTATACTTGAAAAACATTACTTGTGGTTAGCTTAGGACAGTGCACATCTCTATAAAGGATACGCTCCAATAAGTTTGCTGGACATAGAAGTCTTAGCAGCATTCACTAGACATTCTCTTCCCAGTTCTTCAACACTGATTGTGAGATGTTCTTGGATGTACTTGCATGCCTCTCTGAAACAAATACAATTACCATTAAACAAATGCCCAACAAATGTAGTATAGAGATAAAGGCTATAAACAGGAATGGGCATGGCCTTGGAATTTTCTAATATCACGTGACACACCAAAAAAAAATTCAAGAAAAATTTTGTTAACAGCTTACTTGCACGCAAGACGGTAACCACTGATTATAGATGTAGGATGAATTTTCTGCTTCACCAACTCATCTGCATTCTTTAGCAATTCAGCAGCTACAATAACCTGCAAAACAAACAACATGGCTAAATTTATAGTCACTTCCTAGGTTGAAATAGCTGATAAGTCAGTAGTGTCATAATACTTGATAAACTATGAACAAGAATTATTTTCAAAGAAATAAAGACCCTTCAATGAACACACGCTGGGACTGACTTTGGTGCAACATTTCCAATGACAGTACTCTTTTTAATTTTCTTAAGAATTTTTCCTTTCAATCTAACAGGTGAAGACATTTTGGTGACATTTTTTTTATAATACATATTTGTATGTGAATTAATAAATTCATGTACAAATAGTATGGTGACAGTTCTCACAAAAGGTAATCTTTCAGGTGTGACTTTCCTAATTTCGCTCTTGATTCTAGATTTAATTGTCTAGTGATCCCATAAAGTTGCAGTAAGTCTTTACTCAGACTATTTACGGCATAGCCTGTGTATTGTTCAGTTTTGTAATACATTAGTTGACTCAAAACCAATGGTTAAAATTCCAGGTGCCAACTATTTTTTTTATAAGATTTGTAATTGCAATAATGATGTGAAAACAGAAAATTTCATGCAAGTAATTGGTGAAATATTAACTACAACAATAACTAATGATGACTAAAACAAAATCACTACAATGCCTCTGTTTCATATAAGACAAAAAGCATGCTTTCTTTCATCTTAAATTTCAAACAAGAGATTCCAGTGATATAAGAATGTAGAAGTAAATCTTGAATTAAAATACAAAATCATTTAGCTGAGTATTCTAGATGTAGAAGTCTTCACTTACCACTGAGGTTGTCCCATCTCCAACTTCTTCGTCCTGAAGTTGTGCCAGCTCCACAAGCACTCTTGCTGCAGGATGCTCAACTTCTAGAAGTTTCAAAATTGTCGCGCCATCATTTGTTACCGTCACATCCTGCTCCAAAAAATATCGAAAAAGAATTAAATTACTACAAAAGAAGAGTCTTGAAGTATGGAATACTCAAATATTCAAGCAGAAGATTTTCCAGTTATAAAAATTTCTAACAAGTCACCAGTTATAAATAAATTAATTCAGGTATAGGCCACATATGTTTGGACCAAAATTTTTTTTCCAGGATCCACTATTTCTACAGCATGTCAAGTACTATTAAGATGATTATAAGGAATAGGCTTATACAGCAAACTCCTGATTATTCATGTTAATTAGGACTGTGAAATGCATGAATAATCGAAAAACATGGATAATACAAATGTCAGAACTAACCAGGTGCGAGAAAATTAAAAATTTGATGAAATAAAGTGTGGGTGATTCAAAATAGATTGCCAGAAATTTGAAATAATGTTTGGGTAATTTGAAATAATACAGTGAGTCCCACGCAAGAGTTGGCCAATGACGCGGGTTCCTGCGGCGCGGCGGGCACAGCTCCAACTCTCGAGCGATCGGGTGAAATATCTACGCTAATAAAGCCGCGATCAGTGTAATGATTCAGGTTCTCACATTTACAGTTAAAATTACAATGAAAATAACCACGTACCTCATCACAAGAGATGTTGGAAATGTTCTCCTCTTGCATCCACACAATACTGGTACCTTTTTAGGAAATTTTCTTTCACGCGCATAAGTTGAGCTTCCGAGAAAGAGTTCATTTCTCTTGTGATAGGCCTATGTGATATTGTCTTTAAGTTCTTCTAACAGTATGTGAATACTATTTATGGGGAAACTTGAAAAATAAAGTGTATAGGTCAATTTCCCATACATTAGAAGAACTTAAAGACAGTATCACAAGAGAAATTAACGCCTGACTCCTCCCTCCATTAACTTGCACCTAACTTTTATAATCATATGCTACATAAATGTATGATTAATGGAAGATAATTAAAAGTTTCCCAAAATACGGTTTATAATGACATGCCTACTGCATGTTTGATTATTCTCACCTCCGAGAACTCCTACGCGATAACCATCAGTTTGCCATTGTGCTAGTGAATATGGGTATACAGACTTATTTTCATTCTTAAAATTACCAGTCCTTTAGAAATACGAGTGAAGTTTCTGCATATGCAGTTAGACCATTGTTTAAAGGGTTGATACCTAGTGGCATTGTGATCGTAGTGGCTTTCACTCATGTTACGGGAAATTCCAGCTCACTATTCGGCCGTTCCCTCTCATCTATGGCTTATTCAGACAAGTGTAATTGTTTATAAATTCTATTTGTTCATTACTATCAACATTAGGTAAATTATTAATAATTGCAATGAAATTTTATCCTGATTCTGCTTAGTTTGATACCAACCATGACTATTGGCAATTAAAATACTATTTTATGAATAATGATTAACCTTCATTTAATCATCCAGCATTTTAATGTAAGAGTATATTTTAATTGATATGATTTTATTCTGCTGGATTACTCAGAACTGTATTAATATTTTTATAAACTTAAGCTATAAAATTTGTACATAAACTCAGTTTATTTCTAGAAATATGATAAGTAAAGTATGATAAGTACAAGTAAAATTATGAAAAAGTGCATAAAATGCATATCAAACACTATGAAGTTACTGGCAAACAGGCATACTGACACACCCATACTGACACACCATACACGAAATTAAAATGAAATAAAATAAAAATGTATCTATCTAAAATTGGTTTTAGGGTTACCTAACCTACAAAATAAGACCATTGGAATTTATGCGAGGTTATGTCACTGATTAACTAAAATTGTACCGTACTTGCTATCTTTTAGAGTTAAATTAATTTCTCCATATAAGTAAGACATTAAGTAAGGCATTAAAAATAAATCTACTTTCATTATAATTATAATATATGTATGTATTGTGAAATTATTAAATTAGTTTTTCCAAAAAAGTGTTTATTTTTATTGTTTAAAATTAAACAAAGGGCATTACTTATCTCATTATGCATGAAAGTTTTAGGAGATAACCACGGTAGTGAATGGAGTGGTATCTCATAAAACTTTAGTGTATAATGAGTAGACCTCGGAATTTCAGGCATGAAAAATTGATATTTTAGGCACCTAAAACAGGTGCAATTAGGCACTATTCTTTAATTTTAGGCAAGAAGTTTTTTCCTGGTTTCTAAAATGGGCCACAAAATAATTCTTTTTTAAAAATAAGTATTTTTTACAATTTCATGTGTATGACTATAAGCGTCTTATCTGTTATTTTGTTAATAATAATAATAATTTTACAACTTACAAGAAGAAAAGGTCTACGATTTTACACTGCTTAAAAATAGACTTATGCTAAATGATTTTACTAACTCCAAAGCATCTCTCTCTTTCCACAATGAAACCAGTGCAGAGATAGGCCCATATCTCAATAAGAAATTAACTTATAACTCTTTACACACCATGAGTGAGAAAAACAAAATTTATCCCCCAGCTTCACTATGATACTTATCCCTTAATACACTATGATATTACCCCACAACTACTCTTTGTAAATCGTGCGGACACATGGACACCTTACATCATCGGCTTAGTAGCTGTCCGCCATCCAAACCAGTATGGAGATGAGATGTCCAAATTGGCACCATCAGAAAATATTAATGACATAAGTCTGCCATCCTCAATTTGCAAATCTCAAAGAAACAAAATGTCTTTGCGCAAACGTGGCTAGCAATGGGATACTTGTTTCATATGACATGAGAAGAATGTCCAACGACGGAATGTCTACAGAGATTATTATATCGTGCGCGTGCTGACTTACGACGTCTGGGCAGACACCATCTCCCGCTGGTTATTAAACAGCTGAACCTGGTTGATGTTCCCTGATCAGTGCAAAATCCACGTGTATTGAAATAGTGGTCAAAAATCAAGCACAAAGCTTCTCATAGTTCAGAGACATGAATGGACAGCAACTTTGGTCAAGTAAACTTGTATTGTAAGTAATAAAAAAAAATCCATTTAAAAAAAAAAAAAAAGCTTCGCCATTTAAAGGCAGAAAGGGGTTTGCAAATGGCAGACAACAAATCAAAAATAATATTTATGTAAAGTGACCAAGTAGTGTTGAGACTATTAAATTATAAATGTTCACTTGTGCATGAGTTAAACTCATTTACGTTTTATGAATTCTGCATGGAATGCGATTATTAGTTTAACAGGATGTAAATATCAACCTGTTTACAAAGGTGTCATTTGCAAATTTAATATTTGTAGCATGATTAAAAAGTCCATGAATCTTTCAAATTAAATTCACAGACTTAGTGAAACATACGTAAAATGATAATTGATTAATAAAAAGCCAATGCCACTATTAATAATTAAGGAATCGCGCACAATGTGCATTATCTTAACCTAAGACTTAACCTATCCAGTCCTGAACCCGGGGAGGGGATCTTTCACTACTGAAAAATCACCGACCCGGCCGGGAATCGAACCCGGGCCGCCGGAGTGGAAGGCAGACGTGCTACCGACTCACCCACGGCGGCGGACCCAATGCCACTATTACACACACACACAAAAAAAAAAAAACGATGATATACGGGAGGCGGACCCAAAAAAAAAAAAAAACCGATGATATACGGGATGCCTCTCTATACCCACCAACAGAGTATAAATCTGTTATCATTCCAGGCTAGATATTTTATTTTCAACAATTTTCGAGTTACTCTCTTAACACACTAGAGGTGTACAAATCTCGATTTTAGCTTGCCCATACCCGCTTGAACGCCAGGCAAGCAAGTTGCCAGCGTCATAGCTAGGAAGCAGGCAGGTTTCTTTAAGCTTGATGGGTCAGGTCAAACCCAGCCTAGGCAAGTCAGAATAAGCTTGCGACATTCCTATCAGCTAAACAACTGTAGTTGCTAAGTGTAGGTAATACTTTCTTGCTTTTCTACATGCTGGTAGAAGAAATTCACCATGCAGATAAATAAAAGGTGGATAAAGTATTAAAAATCGTTTTAGCGTCTTAACACAATTATTATTTTTATTATTAGGTAGATTTCGAAGAAAAATCTACCTAATGACTTTCAAAAAATTCGTTCATATCTTTACGTTTCATGCCTGCCCAAGTACGAAACCACCGCCTGTTAAAAAAAATTGAGATATTTATATTTATATACAGTATATGTATATATATATATATATATACACGCATATATATCTTTACACGCTAGCGGCCGTAATTTTCAAGATATTTGAATCAAATTTTATTATGTTATTTCTAGGCCCAATAGTTCAGACAAGTTCGTTAATGAGCAAAATTGGCGCAAGAGGGTGGTCGGGGGAGGGGGTTGAAATTTTAAAACATTTATATCTCGGCTCCTATGAAGTATAGAGGGAAACTTTGATTGAATAAATTAGAGTACTCCTTATGGAGTTCACAGTGACACCAACAATTCGGGGGTTTTAGGAGTACGAGTGGGGGTATGGGGATGGAAATTCGAAATTTTCGAAACTACGTCTTGTGGGGTATCGTTGAAAAGCTCTTGATGAGTACTCTACAAATCAATAACTAGTTTCTTGATAGTTCTCATATAAGGCGAGATTTGAATGTTTGAAAAAGTTCTCTTTTTGCAGTTATTATTGCGGGTTTGTCATGCCAAGGCTAAAGAAGAAGAGTGCTACGCAGCAACAGTAAATTAAAACAAAAGCACTTCGAAATCTACCTCAGCTTGTAGGCTTGCCTAAAGGGATTTTTGTTATTGTTATTAATGATTTTATGATGTTTTCTCGAAAATGTTTGAAAATTTTTCCCATGCCGGACTAGTACCTTTGTTCATTGATAATTCAAACTGTCCACATTTTAGTTTCTCCTCGGCTTCCTTCAGGGTAAAATTCTCTAAACACATCTGAAGTTCCTCAACTACGTAACTGCACGACTTACCAGTGCACTGCTATACCCAGTTTCATATTCTTTCCGCCAGGCCTTGCAGTTTCCTTAGGTCCTGTGCAACCCACCAAGTTATGAAGAGCTTGTGACTCATAGCGACAGTATTTCTTATCATCGTTGTAATCTGGCTTGCTTTCAAGTCAAGCAAGTTAAAAGCTGTGACCAGGCAAGCTAAAATCAGAATATGTACACCTCTATAACACACGCACTTGAGAATTTTAAGAATGTATTACATCTACATCGGAATGAAGAATTTGTAATGTCTACATCGGAATGAAGAATGTGTAATGTCTACATCAGAATAAACAATATATTGCATGTAGAATAGAATAGAATTTTATTTACACATACTTTTACATACATAGTTATCTGCATCCACTTTAAACATCTCTTATCTATAAGTCTAGCACTACCCGCTATGAATCCCCTCATACTATAACCCCTGGGTTTAGTGTATGAATGGTGATTCCTTGTTAACTTACCCACCTTTCTTGATTATTTTGCTCTTGATCTATTTCCTAATTTTTCTCATCCACTTCTCTCTCATTTTTCCTAAATACTCCCCTATATTCCTTGTCTTTTCTTCTCCTCTGAATTTCAACATCTTGATAGTTATTATCTCATTATGAAATTTATCCCACTTTGTCTCCCAGATTTCTTCCCTCCACCGTCTTACCCCTTCACATTCCGTTAAGTAGTGTGATATTCCTTCCTCTTTACTACATAGTACACAACCTTCCTCTCTGTCCTTCCTTAGCCCTTTCAGATATAACACCCCTGTTCTCATCCATGCATAACCCTCTCTTCCTTGCTTATCACAACAATCCACATATTTCTCCCTTCTCCTCTCTGTTTTAATTACTCTGTATAATCTCAACGAACTTTTGTTTACAAAGCTCGCCCAGATCTCTTGTCGTTCCATGTCCTCTACTCTTTTTCTTACTTCCCTCCAAAATCCTATCTTATTACCTTCTCCTCGTTGCCAAATATCCCCCCTTCCAACTTCTTCCAGTATCCTCTTAATTTTTTCCACCCAATTATCATGCCTCCTACCTTCATTTAAATACTTCATACATTCTTTCAATGCGTTATCATCATCCACATTTATATTGCGATACCAATATTTCAAAATTCTTTCTACTATCATTCCTTTCCTTCCTAGCTCTGCTAATGCCACTCCCATTGGTGATCCCCTAGGTAGGCCTAGCACTTCTCTACAAAACATCCTATGTATAAGGTCAACTTTCAACCACCCCTTTGATGCCCCCCATATTTCAACACCATATAACATTTTTGCTTCCACCACTGCCTCATATGCTATATTCTCTCTAACCATATAACTGAAATATTTGGAATTTTATACATACATATTCTAACCGCTCTCATAGCTGCTTTACCTACTACTGCCATTTTTTTCTCATGTGCCTCCCACCCCCCATTTGCTGACATTCTCATCCCCAAATAGTCAAATTCCTTCACTACATCCAGAAGTTCACCATTCATATACCACTTCTCCTACTTCCTCAGTTTACAGCCTTTTTTTAAAACCATTACCTTTGATTTTTTAATGTTTATTCTTAAGCCCCATTCTAAACAAAATTTGCTAATTTCATCAATTGCCCGTTGTAACCCTATTATAGTTACTGCTCCAACTACCAAATCATCTGCATATAGGAGACCAGAAATTTGTCTTTTTCTGATTACCGGGCAATGTGATTTACTTTCTTCTACTCTTTCCAAAATGTCATCTATAAATAAATTAAACAATATTGGATCAATATTGCATCAATCGATTCCGAAATTACATTTTTTTTTCGCACCCTACACACATTTTTATTCCTTCATATAACTTTTTAATCCCAGAAATAAATTCTTCGCTCACACCTTTAACTCTTAATTTATAAACCAGTGCCTCCCTATTAATTAAATCAAAAGCCTTTTCAAAATCTGCAAAAAACATGTATACTCTTCCTTTCCTAAATCCTGCTTGAAACTCAGACAATTTACCCTCTGCTTCAGTCCACATCTGTAGCCTTTGTGCCATTACACCTGTGTATATTTTGTTTAATATAGATAGCAAACTTATACCCCTGTAATTCTCTGGCTTTTGTACATCTCCTTTTCCCTTGTATAATGGAACTATCATACTAGTCTTCCAGTTTTCTGGCATTATTTTATTTTCCTTCACTTTGTTCAGTAAATCAGTTATTAAACCCATACCCCTATCTGTACAAGCTAACATCTTCCAAAATTCTCCCGGTGTGCCATCTACACCTGTAGCCTTGTTCCCTTTTAAAGTTTTGATTTGAAATTCCACCTCTTTATTGGATATTTCTTTATCTAGACAGTCAATCTTTCTAGCTGCCACACCTAGCTGGCTCTCTCTACTCCACCTCCCTCCTGCCCCTACAAGTTTTCCAAAATACTCTATCCATTCTCTAGGTGTTATCAAATTCACTGTTCCTTTATTCTTGCAAAGATTCTTTGCAATCCCCCATATCTGCTTAATATCCTTAGATTTCACTGCTTCCTTGACCTGTTCGCACATCTTCATTTGCCATTCTTTCTTTTTTTCTTCCATCAAACATTTATAACCCCACTTACACAGCACAAAGGTTTGTCTATCCTCGTTCGATTTTGTTCTCCTCCATCGTGTCAGTTCCCTAAATACTTGTTTTTTTTTTTTTTTTGGTTTTTTTTTTTTTTTTTTACTCTTTTACATTCCTCATCAAACCAACCCACCCTCTTTAAATTCCCCTTATTTTTCACCTCCATTGTAACCCCTGCTCTTCTTAACATTAATTCTAATCTTTCTGATGCCAGCTGTATTTCCCCTGAACATATAGCCTCTTTGACCCCCACTCTTACTATTTCACTCTCTTCTGTATTTATATTGTGCTAAAATTTGTCCCTTGCCTCCTCTTTCCATTTAAAACATCTTATAATTTTTGTTCCCATTAATGAATTTCCGTTGATTCTTTCCTGCCTATGTTCACTTTTAAGATTAATGGAAAATGGCAACTGTCCACTACCTCATTTAATACCTTAAAATCTGCAAGTCTCTCGTCGATTCCTTCACTACACATAGCATAATCAATCACACTTTGTCCATTAGCATTTGCGAATGTAAATTCACCCTGTTTATCACTTCCCCTGCTTCCATTATACACTATTAAATTATTTTCCTCGCAGAATTCAATCATCTTATTACCCTCTCTACTAACTACCTTATCCCTGCTATTCCCTGTCAATTCCTCTTTCTCCCAATCACAGTCATTTTCTACTGTCACAGTTCTTATTTGTTCTATTCCTACCCTCGCGTTAAAGTCCCCAACAATAATAAACTGCATGCTTGGATACCTCTGCTTTAAATTATTGATTCCTTCACTTAGGGCTTTAAATAAATTGGTATATTGCATGTAAGTCTATGTCAGAGTGTAGGTTAAAACTCCACATATCTCTGGATCCTTAAAATGATTTTGGGGTGATTTTTTTAATAATCAGAATCTACTTTCAATATTACAGTAGAGTTCCGCTAATCCAGACCTCACTTCTACGGACATCCAGAAGGGATTTAAAAAAATTAATTTTGAATTTTCATCACAAAATATTTTGTTTTGTTAATCCCACAACAGTTTGTAGGTTAAAACTTAGGTCTGCGTATACAGTAGTATTAAAACTAAAATTAAGTCGCAAGGGAAGTTATAATTATTGGGGGGGGGGGGGAGGGAATTGTTAAAGTTTTATCCCTCTAAAACTTGTGCATGCTTCCCACAGATTGCAGGCAAAAAAGAAAATGTTTATTGTGCAACAGTCTGTAAATGCAACACATTTAACTTGTAGGTGAAGCACATTTTTATTAGTCAGATCATAGCCTACATTTCGAAATTCAGACAATATGAGATGCAGCAGTTTCATTACAAACTTTGATATGTGGCAGTCCAGCTTAGGAAGCAGTTTCTGAGCTTCCAGTTTTCCAGTTTGTACAAAAATGCAAGCTTGGGAGTTTTCCTGCTACTAGAATTTTAGTTTCCAGTTTTGTATTACACTGCCATTAGCACTACAGTATGTCCATATACCATGTCTTATTTTAATATTTTCATAGGCAATGCTACTCTTGTGATTGTGCAGTTAAGATTTATTAAAAAAGAAATTCTGTTTGCGTTCAATTGAAGAAAAGGCTAGATCTATTGAGAAGGGTAAATCAAAACCATCTTTCTTTGGAAGCCGAAGTTAAAACATGAGTCTGTGCCTTGGTTTATGCAGCTGTTACAAACTGAAGATTATTTTGTTGGCCATGGCTTTTGTTTTCAAAAGAAAAATCCATATGGAATATTAGTGGTTTTGCTGACCTGACAAGGCACAAAATCGATACTGTTTGTTAGCCAATAATACAACTTGTCTTAGAGAATGTCATCTGTTAGGAAGAAACAAAAGTCTTACACTAAAAAAGCATCACAAAAATGCTATACAAAATCACCAAATATTACATCACCTAATTAACACTTTATTTTTAAGGTCTTATGTCTTACTTTTAGAGGAGTAACCTTTCAATTTGTCACCTGATATCCAAAATGATTCAATACTTTGTGCATCAGAATTAATCAGTTAAATTAAGAAATAAATATTGGGAGCCCTATTTGTGGCATTAATATCACATGAAACTGTAGATGTAACCATGAAGTCTAAGGTTATCATCTGTTTTTCATTACATAACTAGAGATGGTACAGCAGAGAATTTTTTTTTTTTTTTTACATTTTAAGGATGTATTTCTGATCACACTGCTAATGGTTTATACCAACATGCTGTAGAAGACCCCAAAGGTTTTAGTGCAATTCTAAATTAGTGGCACAAATATACAAATGTACTGCATTAATGGCTGTGTACATAAAGGCATTCAGGTAAGATTCGGCACTTTGGGCAAGCTATTTCTGTTCACTGCTATGTCCATAAATTAAATTTAGTTCTTTCACTGTCTGCAAGCTCTATAAAATCAGTTAGCAATTTTTTGCTACCTTGCCAACATGTGGAAATTTTCTTTAATCCTTGTGAAAGTGGACAAAGGTGGTTACATCTTTTTTTTACGTGACATAGACATGTTATATATCAAAGTAAAGGTAAAAGACTGTAGAATTTGAAAATAGATTCACAATTCTATTAAATTAAAGGTATCTATATACGGTAATAACAACTGCTGAAATGTGTATTTTTTTTCGTTCACTGAAATTTATAATTTAACATGTTGGCTAGTACTGCATTATACTCATGGAATCAGTAGATTTGGTGCAATTTTTAATTTCACCCACAAAAGCACAAATAAGTGAAGATTTTGTCATCATAAAACAAATTTTTAAGATGAGTTTCAGTGAAGATATTCATCAAATCAATTTTCAAGGTACCCTTGTCACACCCGTCACAAAAAACATGTAATAGTTTGGGTAGAAAGCCAAGTAATCATTGTATAAAATGGAAACTTGGTAAAAGTTAAGATATTTCAATACAGAAGACACACCTAAAATATAATTTTGAAATGCCTACTATTTTGGCTTAATTTTGATGTGACGGGTGTGACACATGTTGCGTGACGGGTGTGACACTTATGGAAAATGCCTTTTGCAGCTTTTGTATAGTGATTATTTCATGCAGATGTGCTGGGATTCCCCAGGATTGGTATATTATCACAAAAAATTTTCATGGAATTCATGCAAAATGGTACAGAGGCAGAAGGTGCAAAGTGTGGTTAGCGTTGCAGATTACAGATCCATCGGCCTGGGTTCGATCTCCGGTACCCCCTCAAATT
The DNA here is from genome assembly GCA_964059195.1 of Ectobius pallidus. Classification (NCBI taxonomy): domain Eukaryota; kingdom Metazoa; phylum Arthropoda; class Insecta; order Blattodea; family Ectobiidae; genus Ectobius; species Ectobius pallidus. The sequence continues at coordinate 54,734,287 of CAXKWD010000006.1, read as the reverse complement.
TTTCTGAGGTAGGGAGGTCTGGTAGGGGTACATTCAGCCTCGTGATTCAAATTGAGGAGCTACTTGATAGAGAAGTAGCGTCTCCGGTCATGAAAACCACCATTAATGGCCGTGGGTGTCAGCATGCTGACCACATGCCCCCCAATCCTACCATCTGCCTACGGTAGATGATGCAGCGGTCGGGTGGTAGGCCAAGTCTCTCCAGGGACGGAGTTTAGTTTAGCTTAAGTCTCGGTTATAAGTTGATGTTGTCCCATCCGACATGTCACACCCGTCACACTGATAAAGTAAATTTTCAATAACTATATAAATATTTTTGTAAAATCTAATTTTGCATTTCAGTATGTTTATCAGTCCTCTTACTTGAAAAAATAAAACAAATATAGTGAAGCTAATCAATTCACAGAAATTTCAATTAAACCTACATAAGAAAAAACCTTTGTCCAATTATGGTCACACCCGTCACATGCACAATGTATTTTCCAGCTCAAGCATACAGCCTTGAAAAAAACATTAGATCATATTTTGTACTTTTGTACTTTTATGACATTCCTGCAATATGGTTCAGAGGTAGAAAGAAATAAGTGTAATGAAATCTGTTCAAATGTCACACCCATCACTATGGATTGGCTCAAGTCTTCTAGATCTAATGCCCTGAATGAATATCTCAAAAGAAAATTTCCTTCAATTTCTCCTTACAAAATGGCAATATCATACTTGTTTAGTAGAAATGGTCCATCAAAACAAATCTCAGCTGAACAACTGCTTAACAGCACTGTTGAAAACAAGAGTGAATGGCATTCAGAAACTACTGTTTTGGCCCAACCATACTTCAAAGAGTTGGCAACGCCACATGTAAGATATCAATGCAAGCGATACTCACCCCAATATCGTCCACAAGCATCTTGTCGAGTCCAACCGGCCCCAAGGAGCTCTTCACAATATTGGCAATAGAACAAGCAGCCATAACTGTAAATAGTACAGAATTTTGTAGATTTTTTAAAGACTTATGTTTGTCATTCGTTGCCATATGAAACACAGTTCTGCAGACACAAATGAACAATACAAAATTCACTATAGCCTAATGTAGGTAATATAGTTTGATTATACTGTATGGGATATTCAATGGTTTACCTTTTCTGTTTTACAATAGCATGTGAACCTGGGTATATGGACAAAACACTTTTCACAGTACCTGCCCTGTTTTAGCAAACTTCTACATTGACAAACACTCTATTATTTTAAAATGATATTAAATGAGAAAGCTGGGAGAAGAAGAAAATTATGATCAGCTGGGCCATTCACAATGAAAAGTAAGCTTAAAATTAATTATTTTGTACGGAGCAACACAAGAATTAACTCAATCTGTTAAATAATAACAACAATAATAACAATAATAATAATAATAACTAAAAATTATGAAAAACATATAATGAAAGCAGGTGAAACGGTAATTTATGCCGTGCACAGGTCCCCCTTCCACTGAAGAATAAAAGACCCTTACACCAAACATAAATGTCACAACTATAAACAACAAAATAATAGGCCTATTTCATAATAAAAAAAGACCCTTGCACCAAAAATCATATTTCACAATTATAGGAGTGGGAGTGGAGGACTCATGCATGGCATAAAATATCTTTTTCCCTGAAAGCAAATAGGCTACAATAAACAGATGTCGGAAATGCAATATACAAGGAGAAACCATAGAGCAAGCTTGTCAAGCTATATTTATTATTTATTTATTTAATCTCCATTGAGTGAGCCCTAGTTTACAATAAGTATGTTAGGGCTATATTTAGTCAATTGAGGTTTCCTGTGTAGATCTAAAGTTCAGGAAGATACATTCACAGTCTCTTAAACACATATTCTAAAAATGCTGTGAATGACAAATAACAACATTTTCTAGTGAAAATTTCTCCGTTAAGTGGAAATTGAAAATTTGCACTGCACTTGTCTAAATGTAGTTCAAGATCTAATCTTTTTGTTTGAAAAACTGGGCAAGTGAACATAAGATGTTTGGCATTCTGAAGACGGTCACCACATATGCACTCGTATATATTGCTGTCTGTCTTGATATGAAACATTGGGAAAAAAAGAGTTCTTTGATAGTCCTTCCGCAAGTGGTTGATTTCCATATGTTGTTCCATCTGTGGATACCCTCTTCTCGAAGTTTCATTTTGAGGTGAGAGATTGGACATAGGGTGTATGATGGGGCTGCCGTTGATTGTGCAGCTGTTTTGGCGAGTTCGTCTGCTCTCTCGTTGCCTTCAGTACCGGAGTGGCCTCGTATCCAGGTAAGGCATATGTGTTCGGATTTACGTAGTTGACTTCTAATGTTGACTGCAATGTGTAGATTATATTTGTTTTTGATAGAGAGAAGCGCGGCTTGTGAATCGCTGAATATTCTTGCTCGGCTATTATGTATATTGCACCATTCAATTGCTTTTAAAATTGCTAATAGTTCTGCTTGGTAGACTGAACAATGGGGGGCTAAAGTTAGCTGTGAATTAAATATTTCAGTGTTGTTTTGATAAACAACGAATGCACAGCCAACCTGAGGTACAGCTTTTTCGAGCATTCGGGAGCCATCAGTAAAAATTTGATGGCTATGCTCATCAGGACAGTCGGTGAATATGACATTGTTACAATGTACTGCTGGATGACCAATATGTAATGGGTTTGCTCTCCTTTCAATGTCAATTCCTTCCACTTGTGGCTGTTTCCTTAAATGATAAAGCGTCGATCTGTATTGAGCTGTGAGAAATAGCGGTTCAATCCCTGCAATTATAAGTGCACCATGCGTAGAAATGGTCCTGTAAGCTCTCGTGATACATAATACAAAGCCACGTTGAATTTGTAGCAATTTTTGTTGTGACCATTTTAGTTTTAAACATTTTTCCCATGAGGATGCGCAATATAGTATCATTGGTTCCACTGCCCCTCGATAGATTATGTGTAGAATTTCAGAATTTAGCCCCCAGGTGGGTCGAGTAGTGAGAGAGAGAGACCTGTAAGTAATTTCTTTGCCTTGGATGCTAGATGGTTGAAGTGCTCTCGGAAAGTCAGCTTGCTGTCAATAATAACACCCAAATACTTAATTGCTTTCACAATTTTTATGTCCTGATTATTGATAAGTAGCTTGGGTTCTTCATATTTCCTCTTTTTAGTAACCACCATTGCTGTTGTTTTCAATGGGTTGAAGTTTAATTTATTGTCACATCCCCATTTGAATAGTACGTCGAGGGCTGAGTTTGCTGTTCTAGATAGTGAAGAGCCTGTTCCTTCTATATTTCGTACTAACAGTAATGCATCATCAGCAAATGTTATAGGTTGCAGCCTTCTGGGATAGCTAGGTTTAGAATATCATCATATAACACGACCCAGAATCCCGGGCTGCATGTGGAGCCTTGGGGGCATCCTTTGGACATTTTACGAGAAACTGTGGAATTACTCACAGTGAGTTGAACTTCTCTGTCGGAGAAATAACTTTGAGCCAGTTTATAGGCATTTTTTGGACAATTCTTTTTCTTTAATGACTGGAGTATCTTGGGCCACCAAGCATTGTTAAAGGCACCTGTGATATCCAGGGAGATGAGAAGATCCATGCTCTTATTACTGTACACTTGTTCCATCCAGCTGGTAACCTCATTGACTGCATCCTCGGTTGAGGAGTTTGGCATGAATCCATACTGGCCTTTATGTAAACTGTGTGTGTGCATGAGATGAAACATAATTCTGTCTATCATTAATTTCTCTAGTATTTTCCCTAATACAGGTACTAGACTAATAGGTCGGAGACTGTTGGTAGTGTTATTTACTGTGTTTGGTTTCGGAATTACTTTTACCACTGATATTTTCCAGCTTTGAGGAAATACTCCCAATTCCAGACATTTATTAAAAGCATCTCGGAACAAGTTAGGATTACATTCGTGTACTGCTTTTATTATGTTGGCAGATATGGAGTCCCATCCTGGAGCTTTCTTATCATTTAATTTGCCTATAATGTGGTCTACCTCTTCCGTGGAGAATGGCACTTCATTCAGGGTGTCAGGGGCTATTAGCGAATCTTGTCTGATTAAGCTTTGATCTGCGTTATCAGGAGAATCTTCAGGGAAGAATGTGTCTATTAGCACTGAAGCGGTTTCACTGGGCGATTTAGTGAATCCATTTCCTGTATCAATGGTGTTTAGGGTGTTATTGAAGTTTGTTCCCTTTTTACAGAATTTATACACAATATTCCAAGGGTTTTTGGGACATTGCGATGTACAGAATTTTTTCCAACTATTATTCTTTGCCTCGATGATTGACCTTTTATATTTCTCTTTGATTTCTGTATATGTAGATTCGTAAAGTTGCCGAAGAGGTTGGCATTGAGTTCTGTTATACCGTCTTTTACTAGCCAGTAATCTCTAAGCTCTGGTGTCCACCAGTAATTCTTTATGGGTCTATTGTGTAACTTAGGCAAGTGAGCATCGCTTATTTTAATTATGTTATTGGTCATGTCTTCGAGTGCTGTTGTAAAATCATACTCTGATTTCGAGTTGTTAATCGAGGCTCCAATCGTCAAGAATCGGTGTTTAGCAGCCAGTTTGAAGTGATCCCATTTTACATTGCTTGTTTTATATTTCCGTGTTAAGTAGATACTAGACGGGGTTATACATGCTAATCTAGCAGAACTAATTTTTGTAATGATTAGTTTGTGGTCTGAATGAAGCTCAGCATCTGATACAGACCAGTGTGCCACGTAAGGAAGTAGTGACCCACTGCATACACTAATATCGATTCTGCTTTGTGAATTATTTCTAACATATGTGGGCTTAACACCGTCGTTTAGGATATAGAGGCGATGGGAGCAGCAGAAGTCATAGAAACGTCTTCCTCTTTCATCCTCATTCAGCTCCCCCCATGCTTGATGTTTTGCGTTTATATTGCCTGTGATTAAGAGTAATTCGTTGGCTATTAAGTCAAGATCATTTAGGACTTGTTCAAAGTCACAGTAAGGATCTATATACACACTACAAACGTAGATGTTGACGCCGTGAAAATTTACGCACGTCACTACACAGTCCGGCGATGAGTGTTGTACTACCTTCAATATGGATTCATGGTTTGACACAATTGCTTTTCTTATGCGTTTATTGTCTTCACTTGAAGCAAAAATGCTTAACCCGGATCCAAAACCCATCACCGAGTGTGAGTTTGAGTTGGGTTCTTGTACACTCAGTACTTTTATTTTGTTATCTTTTTTACTAAGGTCAGCATGTATTAGAAGTTCTTGTGTAGGTATTAAAGATTTCCAAAGGTTTAATTGATATATAATAAGCTCAGCCATAGTTTATTTTTGATCTTATTATATCTACTATTTTGTTATATGCTGGGCAATTAATTGACGTGGCAGGATGATTGGTTTCACATGCTTTAAAACCTTGTCTATGAGCCATTTTGTTGTTGTGTTGAATGCAGTTAGCGCATTGTGCATTTGACTCCGTAGGACTACATTCTGACAAATTATGTTCCAATGAGCAATGCGCGCATTTTACCGTGGATGAGCAGTCGGTTGATACATGTCCAAAGCCTGAACATTTGTAACAGCGTATCACGTGAATATGGTCGTTCACTTTGCATCTGTTGTAGCCAATATACAGCTTTGCACTTCTCATCACTGCTTTGTAGATAATCGGTGTTGTTTCTATCACTGCATACAGAGAGCCGTTGCGAGATATTTTGCTGAAAAGTTTATTTATCTTCTGTTGATCATCCAAGAGGCACTGCTGTACACAAGGGTTCTGATTTACAATAGCTTCAATGATTTCTTCCTCCGGAAAACTATTATCGATTCCGTGAACTATTAATCTTGGATTGTGCTTCTTTGGAATTTTGACAGTTAGACTTGCACAGTCCTGTAGTATTTTAACAACATCTTGGCATTCTTTCTCATTTCTCAACTCCATGAGTATGCTGTTGTTTCTGATCTTTCGAACTTGATTTACCCCGGCGTGCATCTTATTCCTGGTAATGGACTGGGCAAGTTTTAAAGTTTGTTCAGAGTCTTTTATATCTCCTGCGTTTTTGGGCGAAATTATAATCGCATGTTTAGTATTCTTGCTGCTATCTGGGGTGGGGGCCTGAAGAATATCAGAATATGACGGCGTCTGTGGGAGCTGGCTTGCGCTGCCCTGTCTTTCGATCTTATTTACTTTAGTAACTAAAGAATTCAAGTAGCTTTTGATTTTATCTACTGAATCAAGTACCTTTTGTTGCCAATTCCTGTCGGTCCTTTTGTCTTGATTGATGCTGTTTTTAATAGAATTTAATTCATTTTCCGCGGAGCGAAATAGATATTCTGTATCTTCGTTCACTGCCATCTTGATTCTTCTGTCAAGCTATAGCTAGGGATAGGAATTTTTCGCGATCGCGAATTTAACGATTTTTATTAAGAACTGTATTAGGAATGATAACTAGCTTCAACACACACAACAGTACCCTGAAAAATGTTTTTTTTGTACTCGCGAATTGATGCGAAATTTGCATGAAAGTGCAAATTTTGCATGAAAATGCGATTTTGACGCGAATTTTTACTTTAAAATGCGATTTTGGCACAAATTTTTACTTTTTTACGAGAAAGAGGCCGAAAACAAAAAAACGGTTGATCTACCGTAGCTGGTTACCTTCTTCCAAGCACCGCCACCTATCGATTATCTCGAACTCCAGGACTATCGATATATGAATCGATTTAACATCGAAAATACATAGATTTAATTGAAACATCGTAGAAGAGGTGTAAAAATGCGGAAACAAGTGATGATAATTTTATTATCTTTGTTTTGCGTATTTTGTCATTTTTATAGCGGTATTACAGAACATGCGTGTATTATGAGTTGCTCAAAAGTAAAGTAAAGTAAAGTAAAGAAAAGTAAAGTAAAAAAAAAAAAAAAAGCTGTAACATATGGAAATGCAAATAATAGTAACAAAGTGGTTATGAAAAATAGAAAAATCGCGCGAAATTTAACACTGATGGCCAAGTGCACCGACCCCGATTAGTGTAATCAGCGTTTATAATTTCTTCCTAACCTATGATTAGGGAAAGTTATGGAGCATCAACCTCGATTAGTGTCGAAATCACCGATTACCGTTGATTAAACTTAAACAGTCAAAATCGGGCGGTTACTGAAGCTAAACAATGATTAGCAGTTTGCTGAAATGGCAGGGGTCGACTGCAAACAATAGATGAGACTCTCTTCTTCTCATATTTCTCTTTTTAGACGAATTAGGTCTCGATATTAATGTCATCAGTATCATAATACCATTTTTCCGAACTGTAAGGTACAATAAATATTATATAAACACATCTCATAGACCTACAAAGACGGTTTTAAGTCTCGAAGCACGACACAAGAGAAGCCTTACCGGTTCACATTGCCCATATTCAAGCAATGTTCCTAACGTCGTTCTTGGCTGAGTGGTTATAGTACTGAGCTGTGGTGCAGGAGGTCGCAGGTTCAAATCCCGGTCCCGGCTAATTTTTTTTATCATAATATTTTTAAGTTTAATTAGTGTACCGGTACTGTATGAAATTTTAAGAATTCACTGTCAGTAATAAGTAATAATAATAATAATAATAATAATAATAATAATAATAATAATAGTAATAATAATAATTTTATTTCGTCCCTGTATCAATTACAGACATGATGTTGGACATGTCCGAAACTTACAATCTGAATTATACAATAGTTATACAATAGATATACAATAGAGATACATGCTAAGGCTCTCCATTTCATAGTTCTTCTATCCTGTAGAGTGTTTTTGCATAGGTATTATTTAAATTTATTGGCGAATTTTGTCCCGATACACTGTTTTATACTGTCTGGTAGTTTGTTATAAAATTTTACCCTGATTACGTATGGATCCCTTTCCGATGCTTTTTTATTGTGCCCTATTGTGTATAAGTTCTTTCTTGATCTTGTGTCGTACTGATGTATCTCATTTATTGTGACATTCTTTTTATTTTTTATTTTACAAGAAAAACTACCCTGAATATATATAAGGATATTACAGTTATTACTGCCCTGTATAATTCTTGGTGAATAATTATATGAGGTATTGACAGATAATTCATGAAGTTTTATTCAGTAGACTGCAGTCTGAATCATTATGACAGTTTATTATATTATATAAAGACAGTGGGCGTGAATTTTTAAAATATTATACGGTAAACTGTATTTTCGTTTTTAAAATATTACAAAAGAAAAAAAATACAGACACAAAGCAGTAGCAGCGCATTCTATAAAGTCTTATATGGAACACTGTATTTCAGTTTTTAAAATATTCTGAAAGCAAAATATATATATTAGGCAGTGAAGTCTTAACATGTTAAACGGTACAGTGTATTTATGTTTTTAAAATATATGAAAGCAAAACAAAAGAAAAAACAAGGCTATGACAGTGTATTTTTGAAATGCAAGTATTCATGATATAAAAGCCAAAGAAAACACAATGTACAGACGGTGACTTTGAAGAGAGTTATTATATCTGGAATATCTTGAACGGAATTAAAACGAGCGAAGAAATTTTATAGTGCAGGGGTCATTCCATATGAAATCATCCAAAATTTTTAAAAATGGTTGCATGACCATTTTAGAAAAAAATTATTTTTTGTATATGAGTTCATACATGTTTCAAGATATCAAAACAAGTTTTCAAAAAAATCTTGTGTTCTTGGTTTCCCAGGGGTGTAACTCAACAACCATAAGAGTTAGAAATTTGAATTATGAACCATTTTGTAACTATTGAAGCGTACTTTCAGAAATACTTTATTGTTTTCTTCAACACAAAATTTTTCATATGAAAATATGAGTTTGAAATTCGGGTAAATTTTTCCAAAAAAATCACTTTTTGGACCAAATTTTATATGAGAAGGAAGTGATTGTAAATGTTCAAATTTTTGTTATGTTCAAACCTACATATGATTTGTCTGTGAGGAAAAAATCATGGTCTAAAAATACATCCCTTATTTTTAAACTGGCCTTGAATATTACCGTTTTTCAGATTTTGACTACTTTTGGGCTTAAATATCTCTGGTGGGTACCCTTCAAAAAATCTGAAAAGTTGTGTAAATGAAGCCTTTTATGTGCCTAACACACAGTTAAAATTTCTATTTTTGGATCCAGCTCCTTCTATTAATTTTATAGAACTGAAATATCACACTTTTTAGGGTAGCGTATTTGGGAGAAACTACATATAACTCAACAGCCATAAGAGTTAGAAATTTGAATTAAGAACCATTTTGTAAGTAATGAAGCGTGCTTTCAGAAATACGTTATTGTTTTCTTAAACACAAAATTCTTCGAATGAAAATATGAGTGTGAAATTCGGGTAAATTTTTCCCAAAAAATCACTTTTTGAGCCAAATTTTATATGAGAAGGAAGTGATTGAAAACGTTCAAATTTTTGTTATGTTCAAACCTACATGTGATTTGTCTGTGAGGAAAAAATCAGGGTCTAAAAATACATCCCTTATTTCTAAACTGTCCTCAAATATTAGCGTTTTTCAGATTTTGACTATTTTGGGGCTTAAATATCTCTTATGGGTACCCTTCAAAAAATCTGAAAAATTGCATAAAAGAAGCCTTTCAGGTGCCTACCACACAGTTAAAATTTCTATTTCTAGAAACAATTCCTTCTATTACTTTCATAGAACTGAAATATAACACTATCACATATATGTAGTTTCTCTCAAATACGCTACCCTAAAAAGTGTGATATTTCAGTCCTATAAAATTAATAGAAGGAGTTGGATCCAAAAATAGAAATTTTAACTGTGTGTTAGGCACATGAAAGGCTTCATTTACACAAATTTTTTGAAGGGTACCCACCAGAGATATTTAAGCCCAAAAGTAGTCAAAATCTGAAAAACGGTAATATTCGAGGCCAGTTTAAAAATAAGGGATGTATTTTTTGACCATGATTTTTTCCTCACAGACAAATCACATGTAGGTTTGAACATAACAAAAATTTGAACGTTTACAATCACTTCCTTCTCATATAAAATTTGGTCCAAAAAGTGATTTTTTTTGAAAAATTTACCTGAATTTCAAACTCATATTTTCATATGAAAAATTTTGTGTTGAAGAAAACAATAAAGTATTTCTGAAAGTACGCTTCATTACTTACAAAATGGTTCTTAATTCAAATTTCTAACTCTTATGGCTGTTGAGTTATGAATATATTTGTAATCAGCTACATTCGCAAAAAAATGTGTTACACCAGGATTGAAAAATGGACACCCCTGGGAAACCAAGGACAAAAGATATTTTTGAAAACTTGTTTTGATATCTTGAAACATGTATGAACTCATATACAAAAAATTATTTTTTTCTAAAATGGTCATGCAACCACTGTTGGATGATTTGGCATGGAATAACCCGCAGCGAGGAAATCCTTTCGAAGAACTTTCCTAACTGTATTGAGGTATTATGCTACCTGATCATTCAATATTGTTGTAGGGGACATTGGAAATATGCTCAGAACTGCAGCTCGAATTATACATGATGAAAGCAATGCAATAACCTCACTGACTCGCCGATACATAAAAATATGCTTCCCTACATCACAGGCAGAGCAGAGAATATCCTCACTCCTCCATGGTGTCTTCTGGTTGTTAACTTCTTCTTCTTCTTCTTCTTCCTCTAGGTAATGGCCTCGTGAACAGAAGAATGCGTTCATTATACTCCGCTCGCTTTCCGATTTTATGCTCTGTGTTTAAACAAGCCGCCAGCTAAACACAGTTCCGTAAACAGAGATTAGGAATGGTGCTCCACATTTCTTTTTAATCATGTTTAAAATTTTAAACGTGTGTAGGTAAACACTGTTTAACCAAATCTTAATCACTGTTGATGCACTTGGCCATGAGAGTCATATGAAGGGTAAAGTACAGATTTCTGTTTTGTTTTCCGTCAGTTTTATTTAATTGTATTAACTTAAGTCAGCTGATACTTTCTTTTTCTTATCAGGCCTATTTCAGCTAAGACATGTGTTACCTTAATATTATGAATATGGGGCAATTTATTGTTTCACTTTGGGGTTAATTTAATTATTTTTCCTTTACTTTACTGTTAAAAAGGCAGGTGCGGCTTAAATTCAGGGGTGGCTTGTATTCGGATAAATAGGCTACGGTATTAGAATTCGATTAGTATTAGTACGACGTATTTAGTTCTCCTTGGAGTTTGGCGTTGTGGATGCCGTGCGCAAATGCAGACTGCAAAAGATTTTTTTCTGCATAGTGTATTGAGTGACAGGCGCCATCGTTTGTCACAAGAGAACGTTAAACTTTTTAGTGAGATGTCCTTCGAAGGATAAACCTTACTTAGCCTTGTACATATTGTGTCTTGATTGGGTTTAAATGTGTATAAGTTAATTCGATTGTATGGTTAAGCACATAAAAGGTTTGCTTCCCCGTGAATCTGCTATAGTTTTGAAAGTACCGAAAAGTTCAATTGAAACCACCGAATTTCACATTTCACATTTCGCATTTCGCTTTCTTCGGTTTGAAAACACCGAAAAATTCCCATCTCTAGCTATAGCAGATAACTCATACCTAGCTAGATATAACCAGGTAGCAAAAATTCTCCACATACAAATAGCTCTCCAACAAAAAGTCATCCAGAATCCACCACCTTATTACAAATACACATCAGAGCCCATTCTAGAGTCTGAAGAATCCCTATTATATTGGGACAGAGTTACTCGTATAACAACAAACAAAACAGCTGACTATAACCGACCATTGATATTGATTGATAGATAGATACTGCTATTGATAGATAAAAAGAGCTCTAAGCCAATTATAATTGATGTCAGCATCCTATCCGCTCATAACTTAAGGAAAGCAGAAATGTGTCAGTAAATACCAGAACCTGGCATTAGAGATTAAAAACATCTGGAAACTTCAAACTGTAAAAATTGTACCAATAGTAATATCAGTGGAAGGTGTGGTCTCAATATTCTTACCCAAGAACATTCAAGACATCAGAATTCTAGTGAAGATAACACTGGTCAACAAAATTTGAACTTTTTTATGTTATAAAGGAAACAATGGGTGTGTCTGACTTACTTTTTTGTGCTGATATCAAATCTTTTTACAGAACATTTCCATCACCCAGGGTTTTTGAGTATTCGCATGGAAAACATTTTTCGTGTCTATACACTATAGTATTATGATATCTTAACTGAAATTACATTTACTACCTAAAATGTATGTGAATTGCATTTTCGGCTGTACTTCGCTTTATGAACATCTCTCTTCAGTGTCCAACAGTAGTCTGCCATCATATTTGGACACCATTTACCCTGGTTGCCTCTTTCCATTTCCGCGATGTCCTGGTGGAAACGCTCCCCGTGTTCGTCGCTCACAGCCCCTAGGTTTTCAGGGAAGAAATCAAGATGGAAGTGCAGAAAGTTTATTTTTAAAGACATTTTACATCCCATTATCTTGTACTTCTCAATCATCTCACTGATAAGTTCTCTGTAGTTATCAGACCTGAAGTTTCCTAGAAAGTTTGTGACAACGTTTTTGAAAGATTGCCATGCAGCTGCTTCTTCCATATTTAATTGGATTTCAAATTGCGTATCTTTCATCAGTTCCCTTATTTGGGAGCCAACAAATATTCCTTCTTTTAGTTTGGCTTCGCTGATCCTTGGGAACTTATTTTGCAGGAAGAGAAATGTACTGCCATCATGATCCATTGCTTCCACAAATAGTTTTATCAAGCCTAGTTTTATATGCAGTGGAGGCAATAAGATTTTTTCAGAACATACAAATGGTTGATGAAGAACATTTTCTTGTCCTGGATTAAATGACTCTCTCTATGACCAGTTCTTTATAATATAATGGTTACATCTATCTCTGCAATTCCACTTGCACAAGAAGCAGCAAAATTCAGTATAACCAAGCTGTAACCCAAGTACGATGGCTATTACGAGGGTTGTGCAAAAAGTAAGTTTCCCTTATTTTTTAAATAAAAACTACAGGAAATATCGAAAAAATTCTTTTATTTTTCGATTCTTCGACTCAAGAACTATTTTTCTACATAGTCACCGTTTTCTAAATGCATTTTTGTGACCGTGGTACAAGCATTTTCAGTCCAGCCTCATACTCCGCTTGCGCCACCTCCTTCAAAAATGGTTGACTTCCATCTTGAGTTCATGATTGTTGTGGAAGTGCTGTCCACCCAGGTGAACTTTCAACTTCGGAAACAGATAGTAGTCACTTGAGGCAAGGTCTGGGGAGTAGGGTGGATGTGGCAGAATGTCCCAATTTAACTTTTCAAGCAGCTCAATTGTCTTTCTCGTTGGGGACCCAACGTGCACACACTTTTGTCATTCCCAAATTCTTTTTTAAGATGTTAGACACTGATCTGCGACTGATTTCAATGTGGGGAGGTAAGGCAGCACCAATATCGTTGAGGGTGAGGCGCCTATCATGTTCAACAGTCTCTGAACCGCACTGCACAGCGTCACCCTCAGTGGCAGTCGAAGGACGACCAGAGCGCGGTTCATCACAAACATTCGGACAGCCCTCTGCGAAAGCAGAACACCATTTTCGCACCATTTGGACACTCATCGCACCCGCGCCATACACAGAAACAATTTCTTGGTGGATTTCAGTTGGATTTTTTCCTTTAGCATGGAGAAAACAGATCACAGGACACAATTCGACAGTGGCGTGAGAGAGTAAGGGTGTCTTCATGGTTAAGAAACTACTGACGCCAAACTGATTGTTGTAAAGAAATGGTAACAGGTTCAGTGTTGCCACTACATATGTAATAAAAATCCCTCAAAATATGAGAGTCCCACAAAAATTTTCCCCTGTTTAACAAAACAGGGAAACTTACTTTTTGCACGACCCTCGTACTTTTAAATCCCCACATATCTGCCAAGAAAAATTCTCATACTTTATAGAGGATAACTTAATAAAAGCTTCATATTATCATAATTTCCTTCAACCTAACTGCATGGGCTAAAGGAATGGATGGATATATGTTTCCATTATGTAGTAACACTCCTTTCAAACTTGTTTTTTAGGAGTCTATGAACAAACGCCAATCCTCAGATTTGTGCTCAACACCCATTGACTGGAACAAATTTTCAACATCATTGCAGAAAACTAGGTCCTTCTCTTTAGAAAACAAATGCTCAAATTCCTTTTGGCGTTGACGGAAAAAAAACTTACTTTGGTGTCACCCTGCAGTAGCTTCCATCCTTTCAATCTTGAGGCAAGTAATTCTGCCTTGTTTATACTTAAACCAAGATCCCGAGCCAAATCATTTAAATCATCCTGTGTTAGAAAGTGAGGTTCATTTGTAGCATCTTCTTCCACAAAATCTGAATAATTCTGTAATTCATCCTGAATATCAGGATATTCTTCAGTCATTGTTATGTCATCTGGTGGAGATGGTATGGGAAGTCCTGGCCCATGAAGCACCGGTCGAATTGCTGAATCTAAAGATGGATATTTAACAGTGTGTCTGGACTTCCAACTTATTCCAGATATATTTGTCAAGCAGAAGTAGCAGTCTGTCAATTGGTCTTTAGGTTCGCGCCATATCATGGGGACTGCAAAAGGCATATGACGGGATCCTTTCAACCAGCCAGATAATAGTGTTACACATTTGGTACAACAGATTTCTGGGGCCCATGTCTTGTTCTGGTCTATTTTGTTGTTGAAATAACAGTGATAAACTCTTTTTATTAGAGGAGTAAAGTTTCGTCTCTGCGCTTTGAAAGTCAGCTCACCACACACAAAACAGAAGTTGTTGTTTCTATCATTAACACACTTTCGAGACATGTTTCTTATCAGTTACACTTTTACACTACTCCTTATAATGCACTACTAAGGATGGTAATATATACTTCTATCACAATTCAATTGACAACGGAAGAGAGTTTATTCTTTTAAGAAAGCTTCTATTCATCTGCAAACTTTACCTTACAATCACAGTTTTGCATATGATCAAGTAGGCCGTATATATATTGTATATCGGCCGGTTTCGCGACCTGTTGGCGTCGTGGGCCCGGCCTGACTTTTTTCGTGAAATCGGCTTGTCGCGAAGGACGCTTGGCAATGTTCCCGGATTTGCATTGTGCTATATAAACCGATGCAGTTGTTGTAAAATGCATAGTCGCAAAAATGGCTCACGTATTGAGGTCAGATACTCAACCAGCTGCAGGCTACTGGACCACCACCTCCTACGACGATGCAGTGAACTTTATTTTGGCATTTTTAGAAATTGAAAAAACTATAAAATTAGTAATCCACACATCGGCTTTATTCATCAGGGACGGCGAAGAGATCCTCCTGCACATTCCGGTCTCCGTCAGTACGCTGTTGGACATTGACGAACTTCAAATCCAAGACTTTTTCGGGGAGGTGTTCGAAAAGCTTACCGACCCCGACGAATATCCAGATGCAGCGGGGTCAGGCATGGCATTTATCAGCATTGACCGGTGGTGGTTCAAGATTGCACCGTGCCAGCCCAACAATACTGCGGTCCCGACATCGAGAAACGTCCTGACTTCGGAATATGAGGTGATGGATGTGGACGAAGTAGACGGCGGCGTCACCGACGTCGTAATTACAAAGACCTCCGACACGCTGATTGGGTGCATTGCTCTTCACCATACCAGAAGACCCGGGGACAACCTCAACCAGCGTCGGAGGAAGGTGCGTGCATGGTTACGACGGGAGGCGACGCCGCACGAAAAGAATGCAGCTCGCGTCCACATCTCCGAGCTACCGGCCTGGCATAAGACGGCAGCGAGATTCAATCTTCGCATCTTCAATGACAGAGGTAATGTTCTGTATCAAAAACGGTGCGATCCCGGTAACAGGGAATATATAAATCTGTATTATTGCGGAATTCGCAAATACAAATTAATAATAAAATTGGATGCCTTTTTAAATGATAGGACCCGCGAAGTCCGGCATTTTTGCGAACATTGTCTTAAGTATCATGTCCCCAATAAATGCGAAGTGGAGGTTGTATCAATAGGGCCAGACGAGGACAACACTGTACGCCCTCGGGCCAAACCAGACTGCATGCATGGGCTTGTTTGTTATGCAGACTTTGAATCGTACATAGAACGAGACCAGCAGCAACACATCCCGTCCGGGTACGGTTGGGTCGCGGTATACAATGGTGAGATAGTTAAGGAGGGTCTGCAATCGCTTAATGATTGTAACGACGTGGCCGAAGCTTTCATTGAGGATATAATCGGCTATGTTTACGATTGGTCATGCGCTTTTGGCATTGAAACACCGAAATGCGGAATCTGTGGCGTTAAATTGAACGCGACGGACGAACGCATTTCGGGTCGGAAAAATTACATAGACGGCCGTCCCGGCTCATATCACATAAGATGTTGGTTGGTGCCCGAAAATACGTGCCCAATATATTTTCATAATTTTCGAGGCTACGACAGTCATCACATAATAAGGAATTTAATCCACCGGTTCGGTACCGACGTTAAAATTTCCGGTAAAAATTTTGAAAAGTTCGACGTTGTAAGCGTCGATAACGTGAGGAACCGGGTTCGATTCCTGGATACTTATAACTACCTAAGCTCCTCACTGGCACAATTAACCACAACGGTTACGGATTTTAAATACGCACCATCCGACGCTAAGGAAAAAGCTCCATTCCCTTACGAATGGTTTGACAGTAAAATTAAATTAAACCACCCCCTACCTAACACCGATGATGCTTGGTACTCCCATTTACATGATGCAATGCAAGATAAAAACCGCGCTATGTCGATATGGCAAGAAAAGGGGTTTGCTAAATTTGAAGATTACCATAACTATTACCTTCGGCTGGACGTGTTGTTGCTGGCAGACATATTCGAACTCTTTCGAAAAAACGCATATTCTGCATACCGAACAGATCCCGTGTATTTCCAGGGTGCGCCGGCATTTACCTGGCAACTGGCCCTGAAGCACAGCCCCACAAATTTCAAAGTCGTAAGAGAAAAATTCTTATACACTTTAATTCAAAATCAGATCCGGGGCGGGGTTTCTCAGTGCATAAGACGTTATGCCAAGGTCGAGAACGTCGAGACAGATCATATATTGTATCTCGATGTGAATGCATTATATGCGAAAGTGATGCTGGGCAGTCTGCCTTGCGAACTGGTTTGCAACAGACCTGACCTACCTCCAGACTTCGAAAGCTGGTCGCCCACCGACAAGCATTGCTTCCTGGCCTTAGTGGACATAACCTATCCCAATGAACTGCACGATCGCGACGTCGAGTTCCCACTCGCCCCTCACCATTACGATAACAGATTATGTACGACCTTTTTACCAAAGAATCGGTATCTATTGCATAGCGAAAATTTAAAATATTACATACAGATGGGCTTGAAAGTGGAAAAGGTTCACAACGTGTGGATCTTCGAACAAGCGCCCATACTGCACGATTATGTGCAGGGTAATGTAAGCAATAGACAGGTCCACAGAGATAACAAGCCCTTGTCCAACACCTATAAGCTAATGAATAATAGTCTCTTCGGCAAGACTGTCGAAAATACCTTCCGATATAAGAAATTTGTTGTTAAAAAAGCGACCGAGGCAGGTATGCACGGTCGTCGCAATGCTTTTCTCGCACAGGTAAATAATTTCCTCGAAGTGGACGGGCATTTTCTGTGCGAACTTAACAATACAAAGGTGCTCCTGAACAAACCGGTACAGATCGGGTTTACCATTTTGGAACTGGCTAAACTAGAGGTGTACCGGTTTTATTATAGTCTGAAGACCAAATTTGGTGACAAGTTAAATCTGTTGTACCACGATACCGATTCTCTTATTATGCATTTTCACAATTGCGAAACCCACCCTCTAAAAACAATGGCCTCCGAGCCGGACTTGTTGCGTTACCTTGATTTTGAAAAGGCTCCAGACGATTACGTAATTCGCACCAAAGATACAGATAAAGTGCCTGGTTTGTGGGCGGACGAAACCGGTCACAGACAGATACTGGAGTTTGTAGGCCTCAGAGCCAAGACTTATGCCCTACGGTTCGATGACGGCGATTCCTTGATGAAAAACAAAGGAATCACCGAAACCGCAATCGTAGATGCGAGTCGAGGTCGTATAACCTTTGACGACTACAAACGGTGTTTGTTTGAGAACCAATCGCTGTATGTACAGCAGTATCTTATCCGCTCACAAAACCACACCCTGTATAGCGTTCGCCAACGCAAGTTGGCGCTTGTTTCCGAGGATAGAAAACGGCAAGTGATGGAGGATAGGATCGGAACATTACCTCATGGTTACGAAGGACAGAAGTACAAATAAATAACAAACATGGTTGTGTACATATGAAAGCTTTATTACACAATAAAATACAATTTATGTTAAAAATGGTAGTGTTGTTTTGGCATTATTGTAATCCTGAACTCCTGACCTCAAACATCCCCGTGCGCGCATATGCGCCATTTCCAAGGGGGCCATAGCAGAAATTTCCTCATCACGAAATATAAATGATACCTGGAAACTCTGTTCCACCATACAAGATGCCCGTTGTTTCATCAGTGTTCCATTAGATTTATGTATTGGAACCATGGTGAAAAAATGGTGTTGTATGGGATTGTATTTTGCCTGGAGCCATTGATCGCCCAATGCGGCGTTTTTACGATACATTTTAGGATTAAACGTGCTTGGCCATGGCGTAAAGCCCACTTTCCACAGCGTTTGACTGGTGGTTTTTTCTGTGCCTTTTACCATAAAATACGAAAAAGGAGAGGGTGTAAACCCGTCGGGGGTATCGGGATACAGGACATCTCCCTCTATGTTGGTCTCCACGTCGTACTCTATTACGTCGGAGGCACCCACAATTTCAATCTTATCCAAATTCCTACATTTCGATATGGCCCTCTTATCAATAGACCAGGTACTTTCTACTTTAGTAGAATCCCCTTTTTCGTCTACTATGCCGTAGGCATAGGATAGACTCTCCCATTTAAGATCCTCGGCGGTGTTAGCAGCCGCCAACAGTTCATAATGTTGGGATTCCAGAGCATTTAAAACATACCCCTCATACATTTTATTTCTATTCACGAGATTACCGTGAATATTAGTGCTTATGCCATATATGCTAACGGTTTCGAAATCGTCAGTGTTAGGCAATTTCACCATTTGATTTCGTCTGTTATGTCCCACCAAATCACCGTATTTTATTGCTGCTATCTCATTTTTATTGGATAACGTATAACCAGTAGTTACAAAGTTCTTTGGCATGTAGTGAATGATCTTACTTTGTTGTACAAAGGAAGACATTTCTGTTGGCGTGTTTGCCCTCACCTGCATTTCGTCTGTAAGTATGATGAAATTGCTAAGCTTAACATGAGGTTTGTGTATACGATATCCCAGACAACACGGGAGCACTTGTTTTATCACTTTCAACATCTCATCGTCCAGCACGGGGTACAGCGCAATGGTGATGGGCAGTGTACTTAGGGAAGTGTCTATTTCCTCCCACGATCTCTGTATAAATGTGAATGTCACATGTTTATACGGTAGAGGTCGCGGCACAGGTGACACGCTCTCCCCTGGTGGTATTCCATGTTGTCCTGAATTTCCCGTTCCACCGCTGCTGCCTGCAACGGCTCGTATCGCTCGAGGACTGTCCACGACGTCCTCTTCATCCTCTTCGGAATGCCATGTAGGGGGTGGTGTTTCTATGGGGTTGCTCATTGTCCGCGCCCTCTTACGGGACATGGTGCCACCACTACGTAACATTATATGTCCCTGTAGATAAACAAAACCCAATCAGCAAACTGTTCTGGCGTAATATACACAGAAGGGGTGAAGGGTTCACGGAGTTCATACACAATTAGTCTATTACGTAGTGCTTCCTCGTCTCTAGGACTCAAATATCCTTTACCTAGTTTCTCGTGATTGCCGGTCATTATGACAGGGGTGCGGAACAGGTCCTGTTTATTCATGTATTTTTTGCCTACTTGTAAAGCGGCTCCAGCCAAAATATTTTTCATATCGTCGCACGTCGCCTCTGTTACAAATGGTTCCTCCAACAATATCAAGGATTTATTTAGGAAATTTTCGTAAGTGAATTCGGACATGCTATTTGCACATGAGGCATAACCCGTCACAAAATGTGACGCAATAGACTGGGCTATAAAACTCTTTCCTGCATTGGATGGTCCGAGGAGGAAGAGGCAATTGATCTTCGTTTCCTTACCATTAAGTATTTTCTCAAGGTCGCTAACAAAACGAGTAGGAACAATATGATTTCTAATAAACAGTTCACTAATTGCATTTCTGCTGTGGCTGGTCCCATTTTTAGCACAATCTAATAAATAACCAAACCTGTCTTCTCTTTCTAATTGAAGTCTACGCTTAATGTAACTGGATATGGAGATATTGATATTATTAGTCAACAAAGAGTTACTCTGGTATTTATTTAAAACAGAATCCCATTCTACAGGTGTACAACGATCGAGCAACGCCGTGTAAGACGTTGCCCTATATTTATTTATCAAATGACTTAAAAGATCTGAACCTTTTTGGGGTGCCGAGACGAAATCCCCTGACGTCCTCCTCTGCGAAGGCCGTACTGCTTCCGGGACCGTGCTGGGTGTTACTGCTGCCAGGTTGATGCCTCTCCGGAGAATTGGTGGGATATACTCTGCGTTTGGAGATCAGCTCCAGAAATCGTCGTG
Source organism: Ectobius pallidus (assembly GCA_964059195.1). Classification (NCBI taxonomy): domain Eukaryota; kingdom Metazoa; phylum Arthropoda; class Insecta; order Blattodea; family Ectobiidae; genus Ectobius; species Ectobius pallidus. The sequence goes on along the minus strand of CAXKWD010000006.1, from coordinate 54,713,545 downwards.
ACTGGTCCTCGGAGTGGTGCGGGCTGACGGGTACCACTCGAAGCAGGTCCTGGTACTCCCCAAACTTTTCCAAAAGATTCTCCAATTTAATGGAGTACGTTAGGCGTAAAACAATGGAGTCGTTGTCTCGACGTTCGAACTTGGCGTTTCCGGATACGAATATGCCCGTCAATAGGATGTAGAGGTCCTCCGTGGGCAATTCGTTGGTATCCGTCGATTGAACTAGCCAGGCAGACGGTGTTGATAGCGCCGACATGACAATGTATCGGAAAGTGAAAATTTTCTCGTTTATATAGCACAGAGCAAATCCGGGAACATTGCCAAGCGTCCTTCGCGACAAGCCGATTTCACGAAAAAAGTCAGGCCGGGCCCACGACGCCAACAGGTCGCGAAACCGGCCGATATACAATATATATAAAACAGAATCCCATTCTACAGGTGTACAACGATCGAGCAACGCCGTGTAAGACGTTGCCCTATATTTATTTATCAAATGACTTAAAAGATCTGAACCTTTTTGGGGTGCCGAGACGACATCCCCTGACGTCCTCCTCTGCGAAGGCCGTACTGCTTCCGGGACCGTGCTGGGTGTTACTGCTGCCAGGTTGATGCCTCTCCGGAGAATTGGTGGGATATACTCTGCGTTTGGAGATCAGCTCCAGAAATCGTCGTGACTGGTCCTCGGAGTGGTGCGGGCTGACGGGTACCACTCGAAGCAGGTCCTGGTACTCCCCAAACTTCTCCAAAAGATTCTCCAATTTAATGGAGTACGTTAGGCGTAAAACAATGGAGTCGTTGTCTCGACGTTCGAACTTGGCGTTTCCGGATACGAATATGCCCGTCAATAGGATGTAGAGGTCCTCCGTGGGCAATTCGGTGGTATCCGTCGATTGAACTAGCCAGGCAGACGGTGTTGATAGCGCCGACATGACAATGTATCGGAAAGTGAAAATTTTCTCGTTTATATAGCACAGAGCAAATCCGGGAACATTGCCAAGCGTCCTTCGCGACAAGCCGATTTCACGAAAAAAGTCAGGCCGGGCCCACGACGCCAACAGGTCGCGAAACCGGCCGATATACAATATATATACTTGACTTGACTAAATAACGTGTTGTAACTCATGAATTCAACGCAACAATCACCAAACGTTTAAGTCAATTATTGACACAATGAAATGAAATATAAATGTAGAATACTAATTCTAATCAGCATGTTATATACCAGAAATGCTAATAAACAGGATTTTTAAAAAAATGGTGGGTGATGGAAAATTACTGACTTCATTTTGGGAATCAGCAGATGAAAATACATAAGAAACACCCAAAATTGTTTATGTAACAAAATCATTGTTGACCAGTATAATCAGCAATATCAAGAGCAACATTACTCCAAACATGCCACATTGTGAGAAAGTTTCTGAGCTGCTGAATAAGATGAAATTCTTCCCAGTAGTGTCAATACCAACAAAAGTTGTGAAATTGTGCTGAAATAAAAATAATAATAATAATAATAATAATAATAATAATAATAATAACAACAACCACTCAGAAATCAGAAAACTAGTAGCAGACCCACCAGAGAATTCGCCAAGGAGGAAGTCCTAGTCGTGCTCAAGAAATTTGATCCTAAAAAGTCACCTTGGGAAGATGGGATAACGAGTGACATTCTCCCATGAGAACCAGTGCCGCTTAATGTAAAAGCGGATAATGTTATCACCTTTATGAAGTCCTGTATGGATTAATACTCATACATGGAAAAAATGCTGTTTATTGTGATCGACGATTTGGTTTTGTTATCACATTTTCCTCTTTGCAGTTTTACTTTCAAGTACTGTATGTCATTCAAAATTTTATTTTTTAAGGGTTTTAGGCACAAGATAGATTTATGCTGCCCCTCGGCAAAGCTCCACCCGCTCTCGCCCGCCCGCTCGTTTCCCCTGCTGACCCACGCTTCCGAGCCAATGTGCACTCTACTGCTTGCTTCCCCTACATCTCCTATCACGGCCATGTATATACTTGCTTAGTGCCGATGCTGCAGCTACGGAAATTACAATTGTACCGTAGTAAAATTACTTTATTAATTTAGTAGGGCATTCTGAATTCTCCCGAAATTCTAGTTCAGTGGCAGTTAGGTTGTGAACAGTGATATTAATTTAAGAGGGCATTCTGAATTTGGATTAGACTTGAATAGCCCGCCGATTCCTTCCCCTCGCTTCCGAGCCTGCGAACGCACCTATTGTACCATGGCTTCCTTGATAGTCGTAACGCTGTTTTATGAGAGGTGTGTAAGGGTAAAAAGCTTCTACATTTAGTTAAATAACGATAGGTAAATTCTAGGTCAGTGACAGGTTTTGTTAGGTTAGCAACGTTATGTTAGTTTAGGAGCAACATACTAAATAGCGCGATGTTGATTATGTCTCACATTGAATCTGTTCTGCGATGAAACCCTAAACCCCGCCTTCCGAGGCAGGTCGCGTTAGACAGTTCGTGGGAGGAGCCTAGCGGGCAGCATAAAACTATTTTTTCCCGGATCAACTTTATGGTGTTATATATTATGGAAGTAACAGTAGGCCTACTGTTCTCAGCTCACTGGCAAACTTTCTCCTTTAAGCAATAAAACATGTTTCACCCCTCAGTTAAGCTGCAGCTTTTGATTTATAAAGATAACAGTGTTGACATACAGTGATTGTTAGCAAAACATCAAATTCTTGGTGTGTGTGTGTGAAAATTTGTTTTTCATTAAAGCTCTAATGTCTGTGTGTCTGTCCATCAGGAACAATTTAATAGGGAGTTTCTCATTCATTGTGCTTATTATTTTTTCACAAGCAACTCTTTCAATGTCACCAGCTACAGTTCTTCTTTGTACAATTACAAAATCTAGTATTTTATTCGTTGCTAAATTCATAATGGAATACGTCAAATACTTGGCAGAGAAACCAGGGGAGTCGTATTGTCCATCTCCACATAAACATAAATTTAAATCACTCACAGCATCTACATAGTTAGCTTCTTTTTCTTTTAACCACGTTTTGTGCACGGAAGGAAATACAAATTTCTTCACAAGCCTATAGAAGTATGATTTAGAAAAAAATAATAGCTTAATAGAATTTGTGAAAGCTGATACATAATGTTACATAATGCTGATGTTAATCCGCATAGGTACGTTCCTGAGACTATGAACACATTATTTTTTAAGCTTCCACCTATGCTTCCAGAAGACCACTCGTATGTATGCCCATTCACACAATGAGTTTTTATTCGTAACATTACTCCTCTTGTTTCAACTTTACGTTCATTAACTGGAGCGCCACATATATGGCAAATCCTGAACAGTGTAAGAAGGGCACTTACACAGACAAACACAAAAGAATATTTCCCGATAAGTTGATATTTTCTATGCAATTTCTTCTCCTTCACTAGTGATTTCAACGGGGACATAATCTTCATCCTTTTCATCCGAGGTGTCATGTTCATCAATGTAGTTCATATAGACAGAATTTGCAGCTCTATAAATTTCTGTGCCTATCTCACACTGTATTTCTGCATCAGTCTTCTATTCTACATGCATACATTCATAAACTTGGGTAGGCCTAGTTTCTCTTTCTTGTTTAGAATCAGCTATTCAGTTATCAATTAATTCCTACACTTCCCTCTTTTTAAAGTAATTAGACTTCCTTTTCTTGGGAGAAGGAATTTCTTTAAGTTTACTTCCTATTAAAAACTTTGAAGGTACCAAATTGTCTTTTAGTCTAGGGCACCTGAATTTTTCATGCTTCAATATTATGATTTTTTAAATATTAGGTTTATTAAAAATCTGCTTTAAAATGCTTTCCACATACTCTAGAAATTTTTGTTCGAACAAAATTTTTACGCTTCTTGCAAGAAACCCATTTGTTGTACAAACGTCTGTTCTTGTTTTTTATAAGGGAATGTATAGTAACCAACATTTCTATGGACACCCGAATTATTTGAACAACCGTAAGCAATGCACGCAGGTATCTTCACTTACACTACACAATAAACAATACTAGGGAATACAAGACCGGCACCTTTCACACAGTACCAGAGCAAGCCAAACTGAAACTGCTGACGGCACGGCGCGTTAGCCGAGTAGTCACAGCCTTGTAACACTATAATTTAAATTGCTCACAGAATGAGAATGAGCGAACATAAAAAGAAATGGTTTTCGACTCTGCACTTAGCGAGAATCATATTTTATTTTAAGATATTAATCATGTACGCAGATGACATGGCGCTAGCATCGCACTGCAGAGAAGACCTGCAAACAGCCCTCCAGAGGCTCGAACTATGGGCTAGTGAAAACAGTTTCGAGATTAATAAAAGCAAGACAGTGCACATGGTTTTCAGAAAAGGGGGAAACTCGCAAATGACGACAAGCTATTAATACAAGATGAGAAACTGGAGACTGTAAACAGATTCAGATACCTCAGAATATATCTACAAACGACCCTGTTCTCCTACAGGATACAGGTACAAGAAAGAGTATCGGCAGCCACGAAAGCCATACACAGAATTCAGAATATCAGGCAAATTTCCCTGAATACAGCAATGACCTTATTCAGCACAGTCATATCCCCAATAGCATCATATGGGATAGAGCTAATCTGGAAAAAGCTAACAAGCAGCGACCTTGCAAGACTAGAAGGTTTGAAGGCAAAATACCTCAAGAAAGTCTTAGGAGTTGGAATACATGCTCCTTCAAGGATCGTTTATGAGCTAACAAGGGAAAGTTTCTTTGTGGAGGAACTGAGAATGCAATTTATGCTGCCGTCAACTGGCCCTTACCAAACGCATCTTGAGTCAAGAAGAAGCAAAAGAAAGGACATTGACCCAGACTTCTATGGTACAAGCGCAATGATAGATCGGGAGTGGACCAAGGCCTGCCAGGACCAAAGACACGTCATTACGAGACTTGCAACCCATGGCTTTCATCACAAGATCTGTACAACCAAAAGATTCCACCAACCAAACGAGGAATGTGTGTGCTCACTGCGCGATCAGAAGTGCGAACGGTATCACATAATAAACTGTAAAAAAGAACACTATCAATTAGAGAATGCAGTGAAAATTAAAATCTCATTTTAATGCTCTTTCGAGTGGCCCCTTATGTATTTATTTATTTTAAGATAAAGTAAAAATTTTCGTTCATTACCCCTTTAAAGAGTTGGTGGGAGGAGCCTAGTGCATGGCATAAACTATTTTTGGTAAAAAGATAGATTTATGCCGCGCACCATACAAGCTCCGCCATTTTGCTAGGTTAGGAACATTTATTTTAGTTTAGGAGCAATGAGTCTATTAAATGCAAAACTTGCTTTATCCAAAATTAAAAAAAAATTAGTTACGTGCGATTTCATGATCTCGACGTTGTTTGCTACAATTATTGATCTACCGACTGAGCCATTGAGACCGGGTTCTTACCGTTAGGTTTCCAGTATTGGATTATCAGCACGTGACCGATTGCGTGAAAACAGAACATCGGCCAGCACATGGAGATTCGTGTTTTGACAGCAGTTCCTAGCACCATTTTAGGTTAATTTTGTCCCTACTTCTTCTTGATTTTACTTATATTTAGGGCCTTCGAACAAATATATGGTGCTTATAAATGGAATCTATAGGTTTTAAAGGATAATATAACATCAAATTTGGTCGTTTTCCGTGTTTTAAAATGAAAATATCACAAAAAGTAGAGAGCTGGACCATCCCCTCACTGTTCATAACCTAACTGCCACTGAATTTCGGGATAATTCAGAATGCCCTACTAAATTAATAAAGTAATTTTACTACGGTACAAATGTAATTTTCGTAATTCTCGTAACTGAGCAAGTACATAGCCGTGATAGGAGATGTAGGGGAAGCAAGCAGTAGCTTGCCCATTGGCTCGGAAGAGAGGGTCAGCAGGGGAAATGAGCGGGCAGGCGAGAGCGGGTGGAGCTTCGCCGGCGCACAGCATATATCTATCTTTCGCCGAATCTTTACTAGCCGTTCTACACATGGCTTCGTATACGTTCGAAAAAAACTGATACAAAATTTCGAAATTGTCCCTCTAGCCTCAAATAGCAATCCAACCACTTCCCAATCTCTTATCCCACACAAACAATATACATTAAACTTAGAACTATTGGTATAAGTGCACTTTACGTGTATAAACGAATAAAATCCGAACCTATTTTTTTATTTTTTTTTTTAAACCACTCAAATTGTTCAGGAATTAACGCTGAATTTTTTGAGATGTCACACAGCTCTGTATTTGCCACGAAGGCTTAAAAAAACAGTAATTAAAGTCGTGATTTTCCCCATTTAAAATCATAGTATTCTCTACCACGGCTATTTGATGATTAAACCCACATCTGACTTTGAAGCAGTACCAACATGACAGCTAGTAACACACTGCAGTTACACAATTTAGAATAAAAGCTTTCGTTTTGTATAATTTCCGGTCTGAAAAACAATAGGAACTTCCTCAATTATAAGTTACATTAAGCTAAGAGCGCTGGGGTTACACAAATACGAACGGAAGCTTAATTTTATGTAATACATGGAGAAAAACCTTGTTGTAGTATTATATGTAATAACTCACATTTCCTTCGTGTTTTAATGAAGTAGAATAAGGGAACTTTTCAAATATTAATTCGTGATCAATTAACATTAAACTGTCCCCTGCCTTGGGTTAGTTGGTAGCACGCTTGCCTTCCACTCCGGCGGCCCGGGTTCGATTCAGCAGTAAAAAATCTCTTTTCCGGGTTCGTGACTGGGTGCTTGTGTTGACTTTAGGTTTAAATGTGAAGTAGGGGACTGGCGTGCCCTGGAAATAAATTCGCCGAAAATATCCCCTTAAAGGATCTCCAGGAGACGTTTGCGCGATCCGGTAGGGCTAGTACTACCACTATTAAACTAAGAGAAATTAGAATTGAAGCTTGATTCCATATAATAGTAGAAAAAGCATTGTTTAATTGCTGTTTTGCTTCATGTTTGATGAAGAGCTAACAGAGAAACATTTTTAACATTACTCAATAATTTCTTTCTTCACATTGTTGTTATTATTATTATTAGGCTACGGCTCCACTAGCAGTATTCGACTGCTGAAGCGAGCAGCATTCTACTGCTTGAAAATGGAACACACGCAAACAAGCCTAGGTGGCTATATGGGCAGTCATTTTACTGCTCTTAACACAATTACTGCGGCAGTAAAAATTTCTACTGCCGCGGAATAGAACATGTTCCATTTTGGCGCAGTAATCTGCTGCGGCAATCTGGCTTCACTAGCTGTAGAAATCTGCTGGCAGCGGCAGTAACTCATTGTCTCGAGCGCCCTTGTTGTATAATTGTTGTTGTTCATTGTTTGTTTGTTTGTGTACTGGCAAAATGGAACTAGACAGTGAAGAAATCATAGTGCAAGTAGAGATGTATCCTGTATTGTACAATTTAACATTTTTAAAATTCTCTTTAACCCTAAAATTCAACATGAAAATACAAAAAATTGAATTTTTTCCCAAAGTTCATGTATTTTTTTTGAATATGTGAACAGTCGTAAGTCATGACTTTTATTGGGATAATATGGTATGGAAACTGGACTAATTATTAGCAATAAAATTTCTGCCCCAGCGTCTCACATTAAGTAGATAAATCTTTCTAAAAAGTGAAAAAACACATTTTTGACTGTTTTTTAGAAATTATTTTCTCCAAAACACCCATCTCAAAAGTTTTTAAAATTACACAAAATATTCTTTGATGGTTGTTCTTTTTGGTGGTACAATCACATTGGGGGATATTTGTGTGGAAAACCTGAGATAATTTTTTCAAAACTACTCTACCTGTTCCATAATGTTGGACATTTAGTATATAATGTAATACATTGACAACACTGTATTTGCCAAATGTTTTCAATGTACACGGTTCTATTAAATTAAATTGTATTGAAAGATCACACCATAGATGGTTGAGTCCATTTCCGGATTGGAAATCTTACCACTAGAGGTTTTTGAGTCCAAATTCAGCAAAGGGTATTGCTGGTTCTTTGTGAGAGTCCATCAGTTTCGGTTAATTATTAATATTGATCACTAGATTTAGACAAAAGTAGTAGAAAAACTACTTAAGGTAAAATATATGTTAACATATTATACAAATACTGAAATATCATTAGGCCTATATTTTTCACTTGTAACATCACACTGCTGAGAAGAGTTCTTCTGTCATCTTCATGTGTTCTGCATTAAACTTATGAAGCTGGGCTGACTGTCCATGTGGAAAAGAATGATCCAGCTTGAGAAGCACATGGGAAATTTATTTGTAAATACTTTCCTATTAAAACATTTCTTTGTTTATTTTTATTTATTTTGAGATTATTATATTTAGTGTAGTGTTTTTTCATGAATGGTTAATTAATTCAATATATTTTGATCAAGCTATTTTTTGGGTTGGCGAATATCTAGTTATTTCAACCTTCTGTTTTTTTAATCACACTTCTTCGAAATGGATAGCTTCATCCACGTTCCATTCACCTTTTCCAAGAGCAAGGAATTCTTTTTCAACTTATTAAAGGTTTCTAGCATTTCAAGATATTGCCAATTTCGGGCAAAAGGCCTTTTTCTTCATTTTTATCATGGATTCAGTAATTCAACGACCATGAATATTAAGGACCGCAAGGACTTCTTTACGAAGATAATAAATCTTCATCAATCCTCAGGACATTAATACTAACCAAGGGGAAAATCCTTCATTTTGTGAGTAATTTCGTGAATCACATACCAAAGGTACGTTTCACAGCATATTTGGACCAAGGATTAGTGGGCTTCGTGAGATTCGCAGTCTCAAAGAGAATTTAATGTAATTGTGATTGATAATAAATGCAGACATTTATCAATTAGCAAGTGTGTAAATCACTTAATTCAATGCAAATCCTCATTCTGAGCTTCAGATACTGTAAACATTCAAATTTTATCATTTCTACGAACATTAATATGCAAATATTCTAGATAGTGAGAAGTAACAATGTCATTAAGCTACATCTTTTTGCTACAATTATAGCTGGTCCTCCGATTGTATTTGATGGATTCTTGGAGTGGATGATCTTATATTTCAAAGATATACACGGATTCTTCATTTGCAGGAGCATTTATTAATACTTGCATCCTCACATGACACAGGCGGAAGACAGAGTTCATCACACACAAACGGAAATGGATGCCATCTTGCACAGAGACTTAAGAAACAAAACACAGTAGTCTCTGTTGCCAACATTATAAACTGTACAAAGAAACTAAATATTACACAACCTGTATTTAAATTATAGTATGGATGCTGCACAATCCAACAGTATTCAGTTCCAATACATTTACATGTGTATTCAATTAGCTTCATAAACATCAAGATTACGACGAACATTTCCTCAACTGCATGTTTATGTTATTCAAGTGACGTCACTCCGGAAATGGACTCAACCATCTATGGTATGATCTTTCAATACAATTTCATTTAATAGAACTGTGTACATTGAAAACATTTGGCAAAACAGTGTTGTCAATGTAATACATTATATACTAAATGTCCAACATTATGGAACAGGTAGAGTAGTTTTGAAAAAATTATCTCAGGTTTTCCACACAAATATCCCCCAATGTGATTGTACCACCTATAAGAACAACCATCAAAGAATATTTTGTGTAATTTTCAAAACTTTTGAGATGGGTGTTTTGGAGAAAATAATTTCTAACTAACAGTCAAAAATGTGTTTTTTCACTTTTTAGAAAGATTTATCTACTTAATGTGAGAAGCTAGGGCAGAAATTTTATTGCTAATAATTAGTCCAGTTTCCACACCATATTATCCCAATAAAAGTAATGACTTACGACTGTTCACATATTCAAAAAAAATACATGAACTTTGGAAAAAATTCAATTTTTTGTATTTTCATGTTGAATTTTAGAGTTAAAGAGAATTTTAAAAATGTCTTCCCATATCATGATTTGAAACTACTATGAACAGGCTTTCAAATAAAAAAACCTCAAGTCTCCATAATCTTTGGTTTCTGATTTATAGCGCTTTGAAAATTGCAATATTTTCTTTGCGTACAACTCTTTACCAAAATCCCGATTCTTTGTGTGCCTGTAACATTGTTACAAATCAAGTGAGAAGGAAAATATTTCATTTCTGAACATAGGTCATGTGGTCCTTTAACATATATTTTTTTCAGAAAAATCCATGATGTTGATGTGACACCCCCTGTATGATCTGAGATGAAATGGGTCAATTACTTTTAAGATATACAATGCACTCATTTCCACCAATTATTACAAGATAGTCTATATTCTATGCACAAGAACCCCACAACGCTGTGTGCAACGCAGAACAAAACTGCTAGTGAAGCCGGGCTGAGCAGAGCGGAGCAGTAAACTACAGCTTTTTTTCGCAGAAAATTTACAGCAAGTGAAGCCACCTTCTCGCAGTAAAAATTTAGGCAGTAGAATGCTGCTCGTGGCAGCAGTCAAATACTGCTAGTGGAGCCCTAGCCTTATTATTATTATTATTATTATTGTTTTATGAAATACTTGTCTTCAACATTGTCCTTTGATAAAAAAATAATAATCGTAATTTGGTATGAAACATTCTTCCATCCATTCATTTATCCATCCGTTCATCCATTAATCCATCCGTACATTCATTCATCCATTCAACCATAAATAAATATTTAAATCCATCCATCCAGTTACTAGTTAATAAATTATTTAATTCATTCAACCAGCCATCCATACAGTAATTAATTAATACATACATCCTTTCATTAATTAACTTATCCATCCATCCATTAATTATTTCCTTCAATCACCCATCAGTCCACTTGTCCATCCATTATTAAATCATTCATTCATCCATAAATATATCCAACAATCCATCTATCTATTCATCCATTCAATAAATAATTCATTACTTCATCCAGCTATTCATCCATCTAACCCACCATCCATCCATAGATTGATGGATGGATGAATCTATGGGTGTATTGTTGAATTAATTAATGAAACGGATGAGTGGATGATAAATGAATGCATTAATTAATTAATTAATGGGTGGATACATTAATCATTAGACTAATTCATTTATTAATGGATAGATGAATGTTTGGATCGATGGGTGGATGAATTAGACATGAATTATTTATATAATAAATTAATTAATGGACGGATGAATGTTTGGTTATATGGATGGTTGACTTGATTGATGGATGAATGGCTGGTTGGATGGTTCATTCATTCATCCATCAAATCCGTCTATTAATTAAATTTTGCATTAATCTATTCATCCATCCATTGATTAGTTCATTCATTAACCAATCCACCCATCCATTAATTGAACAATTAAATCATCCATCCGTGAATCCACCCATCCATTCATCCTTTCGTTCATCCATCAATATATTTACTAAATAATTAATAACAGTCCATCCATTATTCATCCCCTAATTAATCCAACAAACCTACCACCCACCCATCCATCAATTCAGACATCCATAAATCTATCTATCCATCGAATTATCCATTCATCCATTAATTATTTTACCAACCATCCAATTATTAACACGAAATAATTAATTTTAATTTTTAACTAAAATTATCAATCCATCCATTGTCTATTAATTTATTCACCCAACCATTCATCCACCCATCCATCCATTCATCTACCCATCTATTTAATCATCCATATATCCATCCATTCATCTACCCATCTATTCAATCATCCATACATCCATTCGTCCCTTAATTAATTCATATATTCCACGATTTAATTGTCCATCCATTAATTAAAATTAATGGGTGGATGAATGAATGAAATAATTATTTCATTCATTCATCCACCCATCTATCCACTCATGGATCCATCAATAAATTCATTCATTGATCCAACCAACCATTAATCAATCCATTCATTCATTAATTTATTTATTAATTAGCCCAACTACCCATTCATCCATCCATTATTAATTCATTAATTCATCCATAAGTATATCCATCCATTCATCCGAAATTAATTATTTATTTCAACCACCTGACCCACCATCCATCAAATTCTTTATGGATATATAAATAAATGGATGGACGGTTGAATTAATTAACTAATTGGATGAATGGATGGATAAATGTATGCATTAATTGATTCATCAATGGATGGGTGGATGAATTAATTAATTATGTATCTAATTCATTAATTAATGGATAGATGAAGGGTGGATCGCTTGGTGAATGAATTAGTTAAGTAATGGATCGATGAATGTTTTCTGTAATTAGTGGCTAGATCAATTAATAATTAATGGATGGTTGGTTGGTTAGATAACTGGATTGACTGATAGACGAATGGATGGTAGGATGAATGAAAAATGAATGGATGTATAAATGGATGGATTGATACATGGATGAATGAATTATTGGGTGGGCGGATAATAGTTTTCATTAATGTCATAATTATAATTGTTATAAATAACTATTAAACGTATCAATAATATAACAGTAAAAATCTGGTTGGACATGTAATACATGTTTTCTATATTAGTCGATCGTCCTGAACGAGAATTTGACAATAAAAAAATTCCGATTTAAAATTAATGTTTAGCAATTTTCTGAGTAAGAATTTTAACAATATAAGAAATATAAATTATATGGCAATAAAAATTTTATTGTACATGATATACATGTTTTTGCATATATTTCACCACTTCTGAACGCGTATATGACAATAATAATAATAAGTTCCTTCCGCACTTCGAGAAAATCCGATTATCCATTAATATCACACATTTTTCGCAGAAAAAGTAGGAACTATTTAAATAAAAATTCATTACATATAGGAAATTTTTTTTCCCAACATGACTGATATGTGTTATGTATAAATCGACCCTTCTGAACACGAATATAAAAATTATAATAACCAGTTCCTTCCGCCCTTCGAGAAAATACCGAATTTCCATTAGTGTCACACAGTTTACGGAGAATAAGTAGGACCGCTTCAAAACAAAAATTCATTACATGGAGGAAAATTTTTTTCCAGACATGAGTTATATGTGTTATCTATAAATCGACCATTCTAAACATAAATATAACAATAATAATAACCAGTTCCTTCCGCCCGTCGAGAAAATACCGATTTTCCATTACGGTCACACAGTTTACGCAAGAAAAGTAGGAATGTTTCATACAAAAATTAATTACATGGAGGCAACATTTTTTTCCCCGACATGAGTTACACGTGTTATCTATAACTCGACCCTTCTGAACACGAATATAACAATGATAATAACCAGTTCCTTCCGCCGCGTAAACTCTGTGACACTAATGGAAAATCGGAATTTTCTCGAAGTGCGGAAGGGACTGGTTATTATTATTGTTATATTCGTGTTCAGAAGGGTCGAATTATAGATTACACATGTAATTTAGGTCGGAAAAAAATTTCCCCTCCATGTAATGAATTTTTGTTTTGAAATGGTCCTACTTCTTCTGCGTAAACTCTGTGACACTAATGGAAAATGGGAATTTTCACGGAGTGCGGCAGGGACTGGTTAATATTATTGTTATACTCGTGTTCAGAAGGGTCGAGTTATAGATAACACATGTAACTCAAGTGAGAAAAAAATTTTGCCTTGTTGTAATTAATTTTTGTTTGAAACATTCCCACTTTTCTTGCGTAAACTGTGTGACACTAATGGAAAATCGGTATTTTCTCGAAGTGCGGAAGGAACTGGTTATTATTATTGTTATATTCGTGTTCAGAAGGGTCGAATTATAGATTACACATGTAACTCAAGTGAGAAAAAAATTTTGCCTTGTTGTAATTAATTTTTGTTTGAAACATTCCCACTTTTCTTGCGTAAACTGTGTGACACTAATGGAAAATCGGTATTTTCTCGAAGTGCGGAAGGAACTGGTTATTATTATTGTTATATTCGTGTTCAGAAGGGCCGAGTTATTAGTATCACATGTAGGCTATCATAGGTCAGAAAAAAGTTTCCTCCATGTAAGTTAAAACATTTTTGGGGAAGGATATAGTTTCCGACTCACCCTGCTCCCCTTTCCATCGGCCGCTTCCCCTCACCGCCTACCGCGCATCTTCCCGCGTGCAGCTATGGCGCATGCCGGCCACTACTGCCACTTGCTCTAATAATTGCAATTACCATTATAAAAAACAAAATAAAATTTCACGAATTATAGAAAATGTCGAACAATTAAAAAAATACCCTTGTACCAAACATCATATTTCACGATCTTTAAACACCGAATTGATAATATTAAAAATCGAAATGTACATAATATTTCCCAATTTTTAAAAACGCCGTGTTATGATATAAAACATGGCTTAATTGATGCAGAAAAATTCCCTTGCACCAACAGTACTCTTTTCGTAACAAACAAAACATTTCAAAATTTGAAAAAGCTATTCTTGCGTTGACACTCGCGAATGCGTGAAGTCACCCTTAGTACCTATATATGAAATCTTTCTTTCTTCACTGCTCAACTGTCATTCGTGGCATAGTGGGTTAAGACTCCTAGCTATAACGCTAGGGGTTCCGATAGATAGGTAGGGTGACAAGGAGGTGAGAGGAAGAGAGAAAGAGACGGGAAAGAAAGAGAAGAAAGGAAAAATAAATTATTTTTCTCCCCACCCAAAACCCCTACTTTCCACGCGGTAGTGGTGGGGGACTCGGGTGAGTCGCAATATATATTTTTCCCCATTTTTGTTTGAATCGTCCATACTCTAACTGCGAAAAATGTGTGACATTAATGGAAAATTTAATTTTCCCTTCAAGGTCTTAAAATAGTTGGGCTTTAATGTATACGATGTTAAATTGCAGCCTACATACTTATATGTCCGCAGAAATTATTCATGCCGTTGATACTAATGCAGGAGCTGGAGAAAAGACATTCAAGTGTGATATCTGTTATAGATCATTCACCAGATTTATTGCTTTCCTTTTGATTTGCCATTACGCTCGTACGCCACGGTATTCAGCTCTAGTTACTTTTAATATTTATATAAGTAAGGTAAATGTAATACAACATTAATTTGGTATGTGTACAAAAAAAAAAAGTACATAGCTATAAAAATGTTGAAAATACAAGTCTCACTCATACTGAAGAGAGCACGTTTTTAATATCCTGTATGTAACGAAGGGAATCCTACAGGAAACGTGACATGTACTAATAAATCCACTAAATATAACTCAATAATTACAAGTAAATACAATACAAATATTACATGTACTAGTAAATCCACTGGCAGGCAAGGAGCTACTTTCCGACTCACCCTGCTCCCCTTTCCACCGGCGCGGTCGCTTTCTCCGCCAGCCTGCCTGCACGCTCGCTTCCCCTCACCGCCTACTGCGCATTTCCCACGCGCATCTTCTCCCCGCTGCATGCCAACCACTACTAAGCGCCGGTAATGCAGCTTGCTGTGTTAAGTCAGCAGCTTGCTCTAATAATTGCAATGTAATAATTATAGTTGCAATTACCATGTCACCAGAGCCTCTTTAGCGTTACTCAGGACCCGCCACGTGAAGGCAGAGGTTGATTTGGGAAATAAAATTTCACGAATTATAGAAAATGTCGAACAATTAAAAAAATACCCTTGTACCAAACATCATTTTTCACGATCTTTAAACACCGATTTGAAAGAAAAAAAATCACAATAACAAAAGCACCATACATAATATTTCAATTTCACATTTTAAAAAAATACCCTTGCACCAAGGCCAACATATTATTTCAGTATTATAAAAAACAATTATAAAAAAACAATATTTAACAACAAAACAGGCCCCTTGCACCATAAATAATATTTCACAATTTTTTAAAACGAATATAAAAAACAAAATAAAATTTCACGAATTATAGAAAATGTCGAACAAAAAAAAATACCCTTGTACCAAACATCATATTTCACGATCTTTAAACACCGATTTGAAAGAAAAAAATCATAATAACAAAAGCAACATACATAATATTTCACAATTTTTAAAAACTAATATAAAAAACAAAATAAAATTTCACGAATTATAGAAAATGTCGAACAATTAAAAAATACCCTTGTACCAAACATCATATTTCACGATCTTTAAACACCGATTTGAAAGAAAAAAAAACATTCACAATAACAAAAGACCCTTGCACCATACATAATATTTCACAATTTTTAAAAACGAATATAAAAAACAAAATAAAATTTCACAAATTATGCAAAATATCGAACAGTGAAAAAATACCCTTGTACCAAACATATTTCACGATCTTTAAACAGGTAAAATAATATTTCACAATAACAAAATACCCTTGCAACACCAACAAACATAATATTTCACAAATGATAAAAAAATAATAATTCACGATAAAAAAAAATACAAAATGCCAAAAACCCTTGCAACAAACATAATATTTCATGCCAACAGGATATTTCACAATTATATATATATAAAAAAAATCGAAATTTACATAATATTTCCAAATTTTAAAAAACGCCGTGTTATGACAAAAAACATGGCTTAATTGATGCAGAATAATTCCCTTGCACCAACACTACTCTTTTCATAACAAACAAACCATCTCAAAATTAGAAAACCCGATTCTTGCGTTAACACTCGCTAACGCAATAGATAACTAAAATATATCGGAACTTCCTTCACTGCTCAACTCGCCTTCGTGGCGTAATGGCCAAGTCTCTTGGCTACGATGCTAAGGGTCATGCGTTCGATCCAAAATTTAATGTTAGGAATAGGTCTCGAATAGGTAGATAGGGTGAAGAGGAGGTGAGAGGAAGAGAGGAAAGAGACGGGAAAGGAAGAGAAGAAGAGAATAAAGGAAAAATAAATTATTTTTCTCTTTCACCATTTCCATACTAGATGTCGCCACCGTCGCTATTCTGCTAGTAGTTCTAATGCCGCCGCTAGGTTTCTCCCGACTGTATTAAAGAATCTCCCCACCCTAAACCCCTACTTTCCTCGCTGTCCCGTTAAGAGAGTAGTGGTGGGGGAGTCGGGTGAGTCGCAATATAATTTTTTCCCAATCCACTAAATACAACTCAAAGGAACAAATGTCAGAGATTTATTTGGAGGGTTGGTATTTGTCGTATCAACTGGGCCGTTACAGAAAGCATCATGGCTGACAAAAAACATTTTATTGTAAAAATCTTGCAGTAATTACTCTTTATTTTCGGGAAAAATATATATTGCGACTCACCCGAGTCCCCCACCACTACCGCGTGGAAAGTAGGGGTTTTGGGTGGAGAGAAAAATAATTTATTTTTCCTTTCTTCTTTTTCTTTCCCGTCTCTTTCTCTCTTCCTCTCACCTCCTCGTCACCCTACCTATCTATCGGAACCCCTAGCGTTATAGCTAGGAGTCTTAACCCACTATGCCACGAATGACAGTTGAGCAGTGAAGAAAGAAAGATTTCATATATAGGTACTAAGGGTGACTTCATGCATTCGCGAGTGTCAACGCAAGAATAGCTTTTTCAAATTTTGAAATGTTTTGTTTGTTACGAAAAGAGTACTGTTGGTGCAAGGGAATTTTTCTGCATCAATTAAGCCATGTTTTATATCATAACACGGCGTTTTTAAAAATTGGGAAATATTATGTACATTTCGATTTTTAATATTATCAATTCGGTGTTTAAAGATCGTGAAATATGATGTTTGGCACAAGGGTATTTTTTTAATTGTTCGACATTTTCTATAATTCGTGAAATTTTATTTTGTTTTTTATAATGGTAATTGCAATTATTAGAGCAAGCTGCGGGCTTAACACAGCAAGCAACAGTAGCGGCCGCGCGGGAAGATGCGCGGTAGGCGGTGAGGGGAAGCGGCCGATGGAAAGGGGAGCAGGGTGAGTCGGAAACTATAAACTTGCCTTATTTTCATCTACGAAGCAATTATAATGCCATGTGACATGTAAAAAAATTCATCGTAAATTCCTGAACGATTTGAGTGGTTTTTCAGAATAAAAAAATCGGTTCGGATTTTATTCGTTTATACACGTATAGTGCACTTATACCGAACTATTTATAAACTCTGGGGATTATGGTTTCATTAGTAGAATGAGCGTTCAATACTCTGCCGGCAATTCTACCATGCTTAAGTCGTGTTCTGGCAACTATCATAAATGCTGTCACGTGAGATCTGTTCATCAGTTAACAGACATGCTCGATCTGTTGTAGTTCTGGAATTACTGCCGCATTCAATGTTTAAGCCTCTGTGATTACTTGTCAATAAAATGTAACAAATAACTACATATAAAAAGATTTATTTGTCACTTGAATTTTCAGATGGTGTCGGCAAACCTCATTCATGGAAACATGGCTGACAATTCCGCGTGTTCCCTTATAAAGGCAACCTTCCAAGAAAGTATAAATGAAAATGTATTACCATTTTGAGTTCTAACTGGTGTACCAGAAGATCGGGATCCAGCAACAGATAATGGACTTGCTACAGTAGACATTCTGAAACTTCAGTTAAATTGTATAAAAGCTCGTCACAACTTATGTCCTGCAACCCATTAATCGAAATGTAAATTGACTGAGCGTGAGCACTCTAGAGATGGGTAGAGATGGGGAATATTTCTTGTAACTGTTACTTTGTAACTGTTACATGTATGTAACGGTAACGACCTGTTACAAAAAATCAAAAGTAACGGTTACCAAAGCTCCTCCTATAGGATATCTTATTTTCGTCTCAACCAAATGCGGAACCAGAAAATACTGAAAGGAGGGACCGACACAGACAAAAGTTTGCTATTATTTGGGGTGTGGGGTATGGAATATCCCAAAAATGGGGGTCGGGGGTCTTCCCCCGGGATTTTTATTTAAAAAACGAGGGAAAAACAGGTCGTCCCTTTGGCTCCTCCCACTCGTGAAATCTTCAAGTGAATGGTGGAACTACTAGCAGTGTTGAAAATTCTGACCCCCCTTTCTCCCCCCTTACTAGTATTCAATCCGGGGTACGCTGTAGCGTAATGGTTGAGGCGCTGCGCTACAAACCGGAAGGTCCCGGGTTCGATTCCCGATAAGGTCGTTGAAATTTTTCAATTGGCCTAATCCTTCTGGTGGCACTAAAGCCCTGGGGTCGACTCAACCTCTAACAGAAACGAGCAATCCTGGGGGTAAAGGCGGCCGGTGCGCAAGGATGTCAGCCAACACCTTCATGTGCCGAGTGTCCAAAATCTGGGAGCCTCAACCTCCTAAAACCCTCTGGGCATCCATGGCCTGTATAGGGATCACCTTACTTTACTATTCAATCCCTTTTCTCCTTCACCCTACCCATCTATTCCTATCCATTAAATGTTCGACCTAAGGAGATTCGAATACGGACCCTTCATCTTACCCACTACGCCATCGAGTAATCATTACGATAAAAAGCGAAAATTCATCTATTTAAATTTAGAGATCTGCATGAAATGGCGGAGATTGATAATTTTCTATTAATTGCATTTGTGTGAAGTGAAATAAAATCCCTTTAGGCAGACCTACAGGCTGAGGTAGATTTCGAAGTGCTTTTGGGTTAATTTATTGTCACTGCGCGGTTCTCTTCTTCTTTAGCCTTGGCATGATAAACCCGCAATAATAACTGCAAAAAAGAGGAAACACCACTTTTTAAACATTCAAATCTCGCCTTATATGAAAGCTATCGAGAAACTAGTTATTGATTTGCAGAGTACTCATCAAGAGCTTTTCAACGATACCCCACAAGACGTGGTTTCGAATTTCCATCCCCCACCCCTACTCTTACCCCCAAAAGCCCCGAATCGTTAGTGTCACTGTGAACTCCATAGGGAGTACTTTAATTTATTCCAACAGCGTTTCTCTATACTTCACAGGGGCCGAGATATAATTTTTTCAAAATTTCAACCCCCTCCCACGACCCCATCCCCTTGGGCCAATATTGCTCATTAACTATTGTGCCTAGAAATAACATAATAAAATTTGGTTCAAATATATTCAAAATTACGGCCGCTAGCGTGTAAAGATATATAAATACGAGTATATAAGAATTCTGTATGGTTTCTCCAAATTTCTCAGTAGCTCTCCTTTTTCTCAGGGTTTTTTGAATACTTAAAGTATATTTTTTTGTTTTTATTGTTATTTTATTTTTTAATTATTTTATATATTTTTTAAATTTTTTGTATTATTTTTTTAATTTTTATATATTTTTATTTTTTATATATTTTTATTTATTATTATTATTATTATTATTATTATTATTATTATTATTTATAGTTGTGTTGAGAAATTTGTGGGTGTCGAGCGAATGTAACTGGTCTGGAACAGAGTAACGTATCGAGAATTACACCAGTTACATTATTTTCACCTGCTCCAGTAACTCTGACCTGTTACTATTACTCTCACTGCTCCTGTTACTCGAACTGTTACTAATACTCTCACTGCTCCAGTAACGCGATCTGTTACTGGTACTCTCATCTGCTCCAGCTACCTGACCTGTTACTGTTATCTCTCCTGTTCCAGCTACCCTGACCTGTTACTAATACTTTCACCTGTTACTGTTACTTCCACCTGTTACTGTTACTTCCACCTGTTACTGTTACTTCCACCTGTTACAGTTAATTCTAATATTTCTGTTACAAGTGTTTTATCCGTGACTTTCGCCTCGTTCCGTTACATCTGATATTTCCAATATTTGAAAAACAAAAATAATTTTAAAAAATAACAAAAAATATAAAATAATAAAAATAAAAAATAACAAAAAATATAAACAATAACAAATAATTTAAAAAATGTAATTTTGATGTTTGCCCACTTCCAGATGAGATAGAAACTTGAAATTTGGTACACATATAGCTTTTAGGCTGTAAACCACAGGAAAATTCCAAAAAGTATTTTTTTTTTTTACTTTTAGCCCTAAAACCTCCCGAATAGGGCTCGCTCACTGACATTAATGTTTCCCCACTTCCAGATGAGCTAAAGACTTGAAATTTGGTACACATATAGCTTTTAGGCTGCAAACCACAGAAAAATTCCAAAAAGTATTTTTTTTTAATTTTAGCCCTAATACCCTTCGAAAAAGGGCTCGCTCAGTGACATTAATGTTTCCCCACTTCCAGATGAGCTAGAAACTTGAAATTTGGTACACACATAGCTTTTAGGCTCTAAACCACAGGAAAATTCCAAAAAGTAATTTTTAAAATTGTTAGTCCTAAAAACCTCCGAAAAAGGGCTCGCTCACTGACATTAATGTTTGCCCACTTCCAGAAGAGCTAGAAAGTAGAAATTTGGTACACATATAGCTTTTAGGCTGTAAACCACAGGAAAATTCCAAAAAGTATTTTTTTTTTTACTTTTAGCCCTTAAACCCCCCGAAAAAGCGCTCGCTCAGTGACATTAATGTTTCCCCACTTCCAGATGAGCTAGAAACTTGAAATTTTGTACACACATGGCTTTTAGGCTCTAAACCACAGGAAAATTCCAAAAAGTAATTTTTAAAATTGTTAGTCCTAAAAACCTCCGAAAAAGGGCTCGCTCACTGACATTAATGTTTGCCCACTTCCAGAAGAGCTAGAAAGTAGAAATTTGGTACACTTATAGCTTTTAGGCTGTAAACCACAGGAAAATTCCAAAAAGTATTTTTTTTTACTTTTAACCCTAAAACCCCCCCGAAAAAGCGCTCACTGAAATTAATGTTTGCTCACTTCGAGATGAGCTAGAAACTTGAAATTTGGTACACATTACGCTATTAGGCTGTAAACCACAGGATAATTCCAAAATGTATTTTTATTTTATTTTTATCTCTAAGAACTCCCGAAAAAGGGCTCGCTCACTGACATTAATGTTTGCCCACTTCCAGAAGAGCTAGAAAGTAGAAATTTGGTACACTTATAGCTTTTAGGCTGTAAACCACAGGAAAATTCCAAAAAGTATTTTTTTTTACTTTTAACCCTAAAACCCCCCCGAAAAAGCGCTCACTGAAATTAATGTTTGCTCACTTCGAGATGAGCTAGAAACTTGAAATTTGGTACACATTACGCTATTAGGCTGTAAACCACAGGATAATTCCAAAATGTATTTTTATTTTATTTTTATCTCTAAGAACTCCCGAAAAAGGGCTCGCTCACTGACATTAATGTTTGCCCACTTCCAGAAGAGCTAGAAACTTGAAATTTGGTACACATATAACTTTTAGGCTGTAAAACCATAGGAAAATTCCAAAAACGTATTTTTTAATCTTTAGCCCTATAACCCCCGAAAAAGGGCTCGCTCAAAGACATTAATGTTTGCCCACTTCCAGATGACCTAGAAATGTTAAATTTGGTATAAATGTAGCTTTTAGGCTGTAAACCACAGGAAAATTCCAAAAAGTCTTTTTTTATATTTTTAGCCCTAAAAACCCCGAAAAGAGGGCAGCTTACTGACATTAATGTTTGCCCACTCCCAGATGAGCTAGAAACTATAAATTTGGTACACTTTTATATCTTTTAGGCTGTAAAATACAGGAAAATTCCAAAAAGTTTATTTTCATGTCGATAATCGATGTTTTTTTCTACATCGATGGAAAACAACTTATGTTTTTGCTACATTGATGTTTCTCCCCGACATCGATGTTTTTGTAACAAAAATAAGATTAATAGGCTACCTTGGTTCTACGATATAATTTTATTAATTTCCCAAAACGTTGATTTTTTACATAGATTGTTTTCACTTCTGTTTATTTGTGAAATTTGCCTAATTTTCTGATACCATGGCATTTTTTAAAAACATACATAGTTTTTTTTTCTAAATACATCGATGATTTCAGGTCGATATTATCGTCATATCGATGTTTTCAGGTTGATATTATCATCATATCGATGGTTATCTCCGATTTTAACCTCGATATTTTAACTATCGATGCTCATCCCTAATTGAAAGCTTAATTTTACAACGGTTATTTGATTTCGGGTGCCCCTCCCTAGAGCCCCAGCCTTGGCTACGTCCCTAACCGGGGGGGGGAGATAAAAGGGCATTCCCCTACAAGTGGGAAGTGATCTAGCGATTAACTACGTAATATAAAAAAAAGTAACAGGTAACGGTTATAAATAACAGTTACTTTCGTGTAACTGTAACAGTAACGTAACTGTTCCAAAAAAAGTAACAGGTTCCCATCTCTAGAGCACTCTCGAGTCTCGACTCGAAATCGTCGAAAACATTCTTGAATCATGATTGGTCAACGCACGAGAACATTTGAAGCTCGAAAAAATCGATTTATCGAATGAGTGACTTCATACAACGAGCTAGAATAATAATAAAATTGGTATATCGCACAATGTGCATTGATAGTTTAATTTTCGCAGAACTTTGTTAGCGAGGTACCACGTCGGCAGTGTTGCCAACGTCAAAGAAATTTCTGTAGATTTAGAGAAATCTTGCTTCCTTCAAAGAATCAAAGAATTTCGTCCCAAATCTACAGAAAAAAATAGTATACTGTTTTCCATACATAATTATTAATAAAAACTATGCAGCGCGGATGAGGTCATCAAGGCACAGTTGAATCTTACATTGTTGAATCGTACATTGTGCCCTCTGAGTTAAAAATTACACCTTAGCACAAAACGTCTTCTCTTTCAGCGCTTGATGTCTTGTTGAATCCCAGTAGAATCAAAGAATTTCGTCCCAAATCTACAGAGAAAATTAATTTATTGTTTTCCATAGATAATTAATAAAGATAAAGCGGAAATTCGGACAAATAATAAAATAAAGAACAAGAGAGCAGTCTACAACTATTTAAATGTATACACTGAGTTAAAAACTACGCCTCAGCACAAAATTTCTCTCTTCTCTCAGCGCATTTATGCCTTTGTGAATTGCATGCAGTTAAATTGAGGCAAGATTCATATTAATACAATATTATGTTTAATTATTATTATTATTAACTTATTATTATTATTATTACTGTCGGTAAAATATATAATTAAAGATTTTTTTAATGCGTCAAAGAAATTTAAAGAAAATTTGTGGAGTTGTCAAAGAGATTTTAGCTTTTGTGGTTGGCAACTCTGCACGTCGGTTACAATTCAGTGCGTGATACCTGTCACGGTTGTCCACACAACACGCACTGACACTGAATACCTGGTTCGTGATATTTCTTCACTGAGCAGATCTTATAATGGAACCCGTGAACTGCGAATCGGGTGACTATCTCAGCCATTGAACTGTATACTAACTGGAATGACTGCTACCATTGTAAAGTCTGTGCCAAATGTGAGGCCTGTCTGTGCGACTAGTTGTGTTACGAATAAGGATAAAGTTAAAGTTCAGACACACTATTTTTTATTTCTAACCATGAGACAATATATCTCCACAAGACAATAATATATCTCGGCCATTACTCAACACATACTGCACAGAACTAGAGATGGGGAATATTTCTTGTAACTGTTACTTTGTAACTGTTACATGTATGTAACGGTAACGACCTGTTACAAAAAATCAAAAGTAACGGTTACCAAAGCTCCTCCTAGGATAGCTTATTTTCGTCTCAACCAAAGGCGGAACCAGAAAATACTGAAAGGAGGGACCGACACAGACGAAAGTTTGCTATTATTTGGAAATCCAAAAAATGGGGGTCCTCCCCCGGGATTTTTTTTATTAAAAAACGAGGGAAAATCAGGTCGTCCCTTTAGCTCTTCCCACTCCAGACATCTAGATGTGAATGGTGGAACAACTAGCAGTATTGGAAATTCTGACTCCCCCCCTTCACCACTTCTTTACCCTTTCCTACTATTCAACCTTCATCTTACCCACTACGCCATCGAGCAATCATTGCAATGAGAAGCGAAAATTCATCTATTTAAGTTTAGACATCTGCATGAAATGGCGGAGATTGATCATTTCCTATTAATTGCATTTGTGTGAAGTGAAATAAAATCCCTTTAGGCAGGCCTACAGGCTGAGGTAGATTTCGAAGTACTTTTGGTTTAATTTATTGTCACTGCGCAGTTCTCTTCTTCTTTAGCCTTGGCATGATAAACCCGCAATAATAACTGCAAAAAAGAGGAAAGAGCACTTGTTTAAAACATTCAAATCTTGCCTTATATGAGAGCTATCGAGAAACTAGATATTGATTTGTAGAGTACTCATCAAGAGCTTTTCAACGATACCCCACAAGACGTGGTTTCAAAAATTTCGAATTTCCATCCCCCACCCCTACTCGTACCCCTAAAACCCCCGAATCGTTACTGTCACTGTGAACTCCATAGGGAGTACTCTAATTTATTCCAACAAAGTTTCTCTCTATACTTCATAGGGGCCGAGATATAATTTTTTCAAAATTTAACCCCCTCCCACGACCCCCCCTTGGGCTAATTTTGCTCATTAACTATTGGGCCTAGAAATAACATAATAAAATTTGGTTCAAATATCTTCAAAATTACGGCCGCTAGCGTGTAAATATATATAAATATATAAGAATTCTGTATAGTTTCTCCAAATTTCTCAGCAGCTCTCCTTTTTCTCAGGGTTTTTTTTAATACTTTTATTTTTATTTTTATTTTATTTATTTACTTATTATTATTGTTATTATTAGTTGCGCTGAGAAATTTGTCGGTGTCGAGCGAATGTAACTGGTCTGGAACAAAGTAACGTGTCGAGAGTTACACCCGTTACATTATTTTCACCTGCTCCAGTTACACGGACCCGTTACTGTTATTTCCACCTGCTCCAGTTAATCTGACCTGTTACTGATACTCTCGCCTGCTCCAGTTATTTGGACCCGTTACTGTTATTTCCACCTGCTCCAGTTACTCTGACCTGTTACTGATACTCTCGCCTGCTCCAGTTATTTGGACCCGTTACTGTTATTTCCACCTGCTCCAGTTATTTGGACCCGTTACTGTTATTTCCACCTGCTCCAGTTACTCTGACCTGTTACAGTTAATTCTAATATTTCTGTTACAAGTGTTTTATCCGTGACTTTCGCCTCGTTCCGTTACATCTGTTACTTCCAATATTTGAAAAACAAAAATAATTAAAAAATAAAAAATAATAAAAAATAAAAATAATAAAAAAACAAAAAATAAAAATAAAAATATTAAAAAATAAAAATATTAAAAAATTAAAATTTCAAAAAAAAAAGAATAAAAAATAAATAAAGAATAAAAAAATTAAAAAGTTATTTTCTTAATTAAAACAAAAATAATTTAAAAAATAAAAAATAAAAATAATAAAAAACAAAAAATAAAAATATTAAAAAATAAAAATATTAAAAAATAAAAATTACATAAAAATAAGAATAAAAAAAATAAAAAAAATTTAAAAAGTTATTTTTTTAATTATTAATGGGCGTCAAGAGTTCATGCATAGAATTCATGCTGTCTGATCTCATATATATTTCTTGCTTTACATACCACTTAAAAATTTATCAAAATACGATATTGCCTTTACTGGACAATTTAAACTTAGAATGTGGGTATATAGCATGAAATGTGAATTCAATAACTGTAGTAAATTATTCGAAATAATATTGATAATTTTACTACTAATAATAAAATCCCTATAATATAAAGCTACACGGCTGACTGACTGACTCACTGATATTAATGTTTGCCCACTTCCAGATGAGCTAGAAACTTGAAATTTGGTACACATATAGCTTTTAGGCTGTAAACCACAGGAAAATTCCAAAACGTTTTTTTTTTAATTTCTAGCCCAAAAACCCCCGAGTAAGGGCTCTCTCACTCACATTAACGTTTTCCCACATCCAGATGAGCTAGAAACTTTCAATTTGGTACACATATAGCTTTTAGGCTCTAAACCACAGGCGAATTCCAAAAAGTATTTTTTTTTATTTTTAGCCCTAAAAACCTCCGAAAAAGGGCTCGCTCACTTCGAGATGAGCTAGAAACTTGAAATTTGGTACACATATAGCTATTAGGCTGTAAACCACAGGAAAATTCCAAAAAGTGTTTTTTTTAATTTTTAGCTCTAAAAACTCCCGAAAAAGGGCTCGCTCACTGACATTACTGTTTGCCCACTTTCAGAAGAGCTAGAAAATTGAAATTTGGTACACATGTAGCTTTTAGGCTGTAAACCATAGGAAAATTCCAAAAAAAAGTAATTTTTAAAAATGTTTAGCCCTATAACCCCCGAAAAAGGGCTCGCTCACTGACATTACTGTTTGCCCACTTCCAGATGAGCTAGAAACTTTAAATTTGGTACACACATTGCTTTTAGGCTGTAAACTATAGGAAAATTCCAAAAAAAGTATTTTTTTAAATTTTTAGCACTATAATCCCCGAAAAAGGGCTCGCTCACTGACATTACAGCTAGAAACTTTAAATTTGGTACACATATAACTTTTAGGCTGTAAACCACAGGAAAATTCCAAAAAGTAGTTTTTATATTTTTAGCCCTAAAAACCTCCGAAAAAAGGGCTCGCTCACTGACATGAATGCTTGCCCACTTCCACATGAGCTAGAAACTAGAAATTTTGTATACTTATATCTTTTAGGCTGTAAACCACAGGAAAATTCCAAAAAGTTTATTTTCATGACGATAATCGATGTTTTTTACATCGATGGAAAACAACTGATGTTTTTGCTACATCGATGTTTCTCCCCGACATGGATGTTTTTGTAACAAAAAGAAGATTAATAGGCTACCTTGGTTCTACGATATAATTTTATTTACAGGAGCTTAATTTCCCAAAACATTGATTTTTTACATCGATTGCTTTCATGGAAATTCTTCTATTTATTTATGAATTTTGCCTAATTTTCTGATACCATGGCCCTTTTTAAATATACATCGATGTTTTTTGTCTAAATACATCGATGTTTTCAGGCCGATATTATCGTCATATCGATGGTTATCTCCGATTTTAACCTCGATATTTTAACTATCGATTATCATCCCTAATTGAAAGCTTAATTTTACAACTGTTTTTTATTTCGGGGGTCCCTCCCTAGAGCCCCAGCCTTGGCTACGTCCATAACCGTTGTGGGGGGGGGAGATAAAGGGTATTCCCCTACAAGTGGGAAGTGATCTGACGATTAACTACGTAATATACAAGAAAAGTAACAGGTAACGGTTATAAATAACAGTTACTTTCGTGTAACTGTAACAGTAACGTAACTGTTCCAAAAAAAGTAACAGATTCCCATCTCTACACAGAACTGACTGCAAAAAACAAACTGGTAGGCCTGCCAACTGGTAACAAAAAATATGAAATGCAAGGCCTACTAGATCCTTCAACATACTCCCACCTTGCAATTTTCAATTGAAACACAAATTGCAACATTACATTAACAGTGCATAAATTAATACATCAATCACAAGTCTAAGCGTTCTGGTATTTTCACTTTTCTGCCTGATCTAGTTGTTTTCACTTCCCCTGCATCAAATGTGTCCGATATCACATCGGGTACAGTTTCAGCCCCTTTCAAATCCTTATAATCATTGGAAGAGATTTCTAAGGGATATAGTCTTTGAAGTGGTCTCACTCTCTCCCCTACAGCAGTCTTCAACCTGGCTACTCTTGATACCCCATCTGCTCCTGGATATAAATCCAAGATGATACCTAACGGCCAGTTGATTCGCTTTGAAGAGTCGTCTCCTACCAGAACAACATCCCCAATACTAACAGTTCGCTCCTTCCTTTGACCATAGTGTACCAGTAAAGCCAGATATTCAGTTCTAAACCTGCTTCTCAGATCTTGTCTTAACTTCTGTAAATATTTCCATCTCTGTTGTAAAGCTGAACTATCTATGGCATCCAAATCAGGAGTCTCGTTACAGGAAAGTGTTTGTAGAAAACTCGATGGAGTCAATGGGATTAACTCTTCCGCATCCTCCATCACATAGGTGAGTGGCCGAGCGTTTATGACGGCTTCACAATCACATAGCACTGTGTATAGTTCCTCATATTGCAGACAAGCTTGTCCAAGATTTCGACGCATGAGTTCCTTCACCATTCTCACTAGTCTCTCCCACCATCCGCCCCACCATGAAGCAGTAGGTGGATTAAACTTCCACAAGATACGTTTTACAGCTGCAACGTCCACAATCTCTTTCCAATCCAACTCATGCAGTGCTCTATTGGTACCAACAAAGTTAGTGCCATTGTCCGACCAAATAGTGGAGGGTCTTCCTCGTCGAGCTACAAACCTTCTCAGAGCTTGTATAAATGAGGCTGTAGATAAGGATTGGACTAATTCCAGATGCACAGCACGGTACACAGCACAAGTAAACAGGACAATCCATGCCTTTTCTCCAGATTTCAAGAATAATGGTCCTGCATAATCTACTCCGGTAATTTCGTAAGGCTTTGAAAGTCCAACTCTATCCTTAGGTAATGCAGCAAAAGGTACCTGCACTGATGTAGCTCGATGTCTCTTACAAACAGTACACTTATTAATCACTTGTTTCACTGCTTTTCTTGCACCCACAATCCAATAAGTTTCTCTAAGCACAGCAAGTAATGTTTGTAAACCAGCATGCATATTGAGCCGATGCTGTTCCATTATCAATCTTGTAGTAACTACATGCTTGCCTGAGAGTACCACTGGCGTCTTAAAGGACTGGATTTCCTCACTCAAGTTGAGTTTAGTTTTCACTCTCATTAGTCCCCTTTCATCTTTCAGTAACCGCATATTCTTAGTGAGCTTACTTCCGTCTGTGAAACATTCTGACTGTACCATTCTTAGTAATACAATCTCGGCTTCTTGGACTTCTTCGAAAGTCAATTCTCTCTTTTTCTTATTCACCTGAAGAAGATTGTGATAAAATCTCAAGATCCAACCAATCATCCGTACCATCTTGGTATATTGCGAAAAATACAGTAACCGATTAACAAAGTTCTCTTCTACTGCAGTAGTGACTGTAGCCACAACAATTCCCTTTCTCTTTTCATTATTAACTTCTTCTTCTGAAGCAATCGATTCTTCTCGAGGCCAATCCTTTACTCTGCCTTTGAGCCATTCTGGTCCCTGCCACCAACGACTCTCGAACAGTGTTTTTGGAGTGCACCCTCTGGATGGCAAATCAGCAGGATTTCGCTCGCCTGGTACATGGTGCCAGTCTTCAGGGTCACTGTAGCAGCATATTTCTTTACACCTATTACCCACAAAGGTGCTCCAGTTTTCATTTCTTTTAATCCATGCCAATACAACAGCAGAGTCGGTCCAATAATTCATTTTCAAATCTTTTATTTTCAATGCCTGTTTTATCTGGATGCTCATTCGTGTTCCTATGACTGCAGCCAGAAGTTCTAAACGAGGAATCGTCACAGTCTTTATAGGTGCGAGCCTAGTTTTTGCTTGGACCAATTTTACTGTCACTTCTGTATCTGTTTCTGTTCTTAAGAAAGCACACGTTGCATAAGCATGTTTGCTCGCATCACAAAATATGTGCAACTGTATGTCACCTGCCACCCAAGCATTTGGTAATATTGCTCTGGGAATATCACACTGCTTTAACCAATGTATTTGCTTAACCCATGCTATGAATCGTCCAGCCAAGTGGGCTGGTAGTTCCTCATCCCATCTGTATTTTTCCTTCCATATTTCTTGCAATAACAGTTTTGGGACTAGTGTCGTCGGGCATGTGTAACCAATGGGATCGAATATTCTCTGTGCAACTGACAGCAGCTTCCTCTTTGTAATCGGTTGTGCCATCATCGATATCACATCAAATTCACAAGAAAGCTGATCTAGTTCAGGATTCCAGATCAATCCTAATACATGTACACATTCCTGTACCGATGACTCTTCTGTGAAGCAGTTAACAGGTCCACTGACCCATCCTCGCAATTTGAAACTTCCAGAAGTCATCAGCTTATCGGCTTCTTCCACAAACTTATTTAACTCCTCTTCATTCGCAACACTAGTGACACAGTTGTCTACATAGAATGACTCTTGTAATTTCAATGCTGTTGCCTTCAAGTCATCAGGAGCTCCATCTAAATGGTGTGATATAGTTGCTCCGAGCAGAAAGGGACTTGATGAAACACCGAACACCACTCTGCAGTGTCTGTATTCAATGAGTTTCTCTTGTTCCCACCAAAGAAATCTCAAGAAATTCCTGTCAGTTTCGTTCAGACTGATCTGTAAAAATGCTTTCTCTATGTCTGCTATTACGCCTATCTTGTTTTTTCTAAACTGTATTAGGATTTGTGGGATCTTCTCTATTAGGTTAGGACCCTTCTCCAAACAGCTGTTCAATGAGTTGCCCGCCTTATCTTTAGCCGAAGCATCAAATACAGGTCGAATTTTTGTAGTCATACTGGATTCTTTAATCATCGCTCTATGGGGTAGGTAGTAATCTCCCTCTTCTTCATTGTAGCATGTAACCCTTTCTATTATACCATCCTTTAACCAACTACATAGTATGTTGTCATAATCTTCATACTTGTTCATATCTTTCAGTTTCTTGGTGGTAGCGACTAGTCTCATCTTAGCCATCTCCTTGTTAGAACTCAGCGGTGGATGACCTTCTTTGAATGGCAAACGCACCTCGTATCTCCCATCTTCTCTAACCTTAACAGTTTGTTTGAAACATTGCAAAGTCTCTATTTCAAGGTTCTCTTTTGTTTTCACTTCAATGGGATCTGTGATGCCTATTGTATCCAGTTGCCATAAATCCGGAATACCCAAACTATTTAAACAGCTGACAGCACCTACTCTATTAAAACTGTCCTTCACTTTTCTCTGCCCCATTACAGTCCACCCAAGCTTAGTCTCGAAAGCAGACATGTTCTCATCCAACTCTACAATCTTTCCTGTAAACAATCTGGCCAGTACATCCGCTCCCAGTAGAATCTTCACTTCTGGTACATGATGGCCTACATCAGACAGGATTATATTGTTTTCTTTCAGTAAAGGGTAGTATTCATGTATTTCTAGCCGTGGCACATATGTACATATTTTGTCTTTGTCCAACACAGGAATGATACATTTAAACTGGTCATCCAGGCTATGTAATGTGATGTTGTAAACACCGTGAACTTCTTGTTCAGTGTTCACTCCTCCGAAAAGATAGTGTCTCACCTTTTCATCATCTATTTTCTTCAGACCTAGTTTCTGCACGCCATCCTTGGTTATGTATGATCTCTGTGATCCTGAGTCCAGAAGAACTCTTGCTAACCACTTAGTCTTAGCCCCTTCGATTTTCACCATCAGTGTCTGTAGTAAGGTCTGATGTTGTTGATGGGATAACAAAGTTTGTGTTCTTCCCACTTTGTCTTCTTCGTTAACATGTCCTTTAGACTGCAACTTAGGACACATGACGGCATGATGTCGCTTGTAACACAACAAACACTTGATGTTGCCTCTGCACACCTTCGAGGTATGTCCCATCAACAGACAATTAAAACACGCACCCCTTTTCCTTAAAATGTCTAGTTTTTCACCACGACTCATTTCTTTTGCTTTAAAGCAATCTTGAGAGACATGAGAACTCTTATTGCACCAAATACAAGATTTTTCTGACTGCTTACTTTCTCCTGCATGCATGACTGCTGCTGTGGGTACCTTACGATTCACAAGGTCCTGAGGCTTCCCGTAACTGAAACTAGCACGGCTGATTTGCAGTCGTTCTTCTCGTTCAACTTCTTGACGTAAAAATAGCAACAGTGCTTCTAAGCTATCACACTGAGTCCTCTCTTGCTGATTCTGTGATCTTCCCCATGCTTTTAGGGTTTCCTCTGGCAACGCAGACTCAACCAGTGGGTATAACATAGCTGCATATTTATTGGCCGTCACTCCTAATGTTTCTAAGGCTCTCAACTGAGTCTCAAGTTTGTCATATAGACCACGTAGGTTTACTTCAGGTGTCGCAGCTTTCTTCAAAACCAGTTGTAGCAACTCCCTGACATGAATGTTGATTAGAAGTTCATCACGAGCAAACCTTGTCTTCAGCTGTTCAATGGCTTTTGGATAGTTTTCTGCTGAAGGTGGATAACTTGCAATTAATTCTCTTGCCGATGAGCCTTCCTCTGTAGCTTGATACAAATACTGAAACTTGTCTTCTGGTTCTAGGCTAACATCTTCATGAATTCGTTTAAACTGTGCCCAAAATGCTATCCAATGTTTCACATTACCGTCAAATTTTTTAAGTTCTAACTTCGGTAACTTCAGGCTTCTTGAAGCACATCCAC
The DNA here is from genome assembly GCA_964059195.1 of Ectobius pallidus. Lineage (NCBI taxonomy): Eukaryota > Metazoa > Arthropoda > Insecta > Blattodea > Ectobiidae > Ectobius > Ectobius pallidus. Next base: position 54,680,419 of record CAXKWD010000006.1, on the reverse strand, counting down.
CTCTGAAACTACTCCGGTTGCTTGTTGTTGCCTCCATATCTTTCGTCAACTTTTCTTCAAAATGGCTTCTCAACACCAACCACTTTTCGCGGTAACTTTCCGTCTCGTCCAAATCTTTGGTTTCTTCTTCATCACTTAATTTAACCTCAGATTGGTCGTATTCTTCTTGTAGCAATTCGTCATTCTTGAAAAGTCTATCAGCTTTATCTTCTAATACCTTAAAGCACGCTACAAGATCCTGTCTTGTGGATTCATCATTTTTGAGCGTCGCTTCCAATGAGTTCGCCGCCCTCGTAAATAATCTTCTCATAGTAGATCTATCTTTCTTTAGCTTATCCATAGTCGTCCTGTCGCGGTCGCCAAAATGTTACGAATAAGGATAAAGTTAAAGTTCAGACACACTATTTTTTATTTCTAACCATGAGACAATATATCTCCACAAGACAATAATATATCTCGGCCATTACTCAACACATACTGCACAGAACTGACTGCAAAAAACAAACTGGTAGGCCTGCCAACTGGTAACAAAAAATATGAAATGCAAGGCCTACTAGATCCTTCAACAAGTTGCGTCTGGTCCTGCATGGAAGAAACCAAACACCTGCACGCTAAAGACCATTAAGTTATTAGGACCTTCTCGATTTCATTGGCATTTTAAAACAATGATAGACCTTTTCATCCTTTTCAATGCAAAGAATAAATCAATAAATAGCCGAGAAAATGATTTAAATGTTTAACTTCCCCCTTTTCATTTTATATTTATCTACTGGTTAAAAAGAATTACCACAGTATCCCCGCAAATATCCAAACATTTACCACGTATAAAAATACACAAATAAATACGTTAATTTATTTTTCATGTATATTGATATGAGAAACACGTTGTAAATAATTGCATAAACTTCTATCAGCCTACAAAGAATACAATAGGCCTAATTTTGAAAGCTGTAAGCTGCTATGTTGCAACAGGGAATATGTATAGGAGAAAATTAAACATTTAAATAATTTGCTCGATTATTTATTTATTTATTTTTTGCAATGAAAAGGATTAACAGTTATAAAATTTTAAAAAAGTGTGCGTGGAACGCCACGCGACAGAAGTGAAACTTATTTAATTTTTGGATTTTTTTCAATTTTGAATTATTGTGTTTTTTCAATTTTGGATTGTTGGACTTTTTAATATTGGGTTTTTAGACTTTTTAAATTTTGGTATTTGGATTCTTTTAATTGTTTATATTTTAATTTTTTAATTTCGGAATTTTGGATTTTTTAATATTGGATTTTTAAATTTTAGATCTTTAAATTTCTTTAATTCTTGGATTTTTTAATTTTTAATTTCGGATTTTTGAATTTTGGATTTGCGACTTTTAAATTTAGATTTTTAGATTTTTAAATTTTGAATTTTAAAATTATGGATTTTTAAATCTTGGATTTTTTTATTTTTTAAATTCTGGATATTAAAATTTTTAATTTTTTAAATTTCGGATTTTGGATTTTTTAAATGTTTGATGTTTGGATTTTTAAATTTTGGATTTTTAATTTTTTAAATTTTGGATTTTTTATTTTTTAAATTTTTTATCTTTGATTTTTTAGATTTTGGATGTTTGGATTTTTAAAATTTGGATTTATTATTAATTAAATTTTGAATTTTTTATTTTTTAAATTTTGGATCTTTGATTTTTTAAATTTTGGATGTTTGGATTTTTAAATTTTGGATGTATTACTTTTTAATTTTTGTATTTTTTAAATTTTGGTTTTTTGAATTTTGGATCTTTGAATTTTTTAATTTTGGATTTTTAGATTTTTTAAATTTTGGATTTTCAATGTTTTAATTTTTTTATTCTTTAAATTTTGGATAAGCCAAATCATTGAGTTGATTGTTTTCTTGCAGTCCGTTCCGTTACACCCTACTAATTTCGTGACAATTTTGAGCGTAACACTAATTGAGTGACAATTTTGAGCGTAACGCAAGCTCTCGATTTACTCCTACCGCGGCTAAAGAAGTTTCACTTCCAAAAAGCCAATGAAATCGAGAAGATCCTATTAACTTAATGGTCTCTCGCGTGCAGGTACTTGGTTTCTTCCATGCAGGACCAGACATGACTAGTCGCACAAGAAGCCTCACTTTTCTCTCATTCAGAAGGCGTTCCAGTTAGTATTCATTTCAATGGTCTCAGCTCGTAATCTGGGCCCGTCCATTCTCTTGAGATCATAGCGTCTGTTGCGTAAAATTCGTCCCATATTGTTGACCTTTTCTGCTGTAGTTCTAGCATTAGTTCTTTGTATGTTTCCGTAGAGGGCAGTAGTAGCTGGGCGCGGAGCTCTTCTATAAAGTATTCTTGTTTCGCCAAGACATATACAAGACGTGAGGGGGTAAACTTAGAAAGATTCATGATCTTCTTCAGATATCTAGCTTTGACATTCTCTATCGCTTTCAGATCCTTCTTCTTCAAATGACTCCATATACATTCCAAGGCATATGTCACAACTGGAGCCACTTTCAATTTGAACAGTTCCATTGCTGTGCTAATTGACAATTTATTACTATTCTTTACCGCAGCCATGGAAGCCACAGCAGATACTTGCTTTTCCTTCACGTGCATTGTGTAGACGTCACCGTGAGTTTGAAATGTCAACCCTAGGTATTTGAAGTTGTTCACTATTTTTAGGTCTGTTCCATCTAGTTTGATTCTCTGGTTCGCAGACAGACGTCCGCCCCTTCTGAAAGTCATCATTACTGTCTTTTCTTTATTTACAGTTATTCCATTAATTCTCGCCCATTCTGTTAATTTGTCGAAGGCTATTTGTAGCTGCTCAATCGATACAGACGTCAGGACCATATCGTCTGCGTACATGTAGATGGCAACGCCCTTTGTGGCTGTGGCTGCTACTACGTCCATGACTGCAATATTGAAAAGCAGGGGGCTGAGTGGATCGCCCTGCAGCACTCCATTAGTTTGTTCCAGTGCATCCGAGATTGCTCTGTTGTCATCAATTTGAACCACATTGTTTGATAGTATGTTTCTTAAAAGTCTGGCTATATAGTTTTGGTGTCCAATCAGGGATTCTACTTTGTTCACAATTAGCTCTCTGCTTACCAGGTCGAAGGCTTTACAATAATCTACAAAGATGGCATGTAGCTTACCTCTTCTTATGCTTAGTGCTGTCTCAATATCACCTTGCAGGCACATTATTGCGTGGGTTGTCGATCGCCCCTTTCGGAAACCGAACTGCTCTTCTGGGATTTTTGAGTCCACTAATCTCGATAGTCTTTCCGTCAGTAGTTTCGTTAGTAGTTTAAATCCTGTGCATTCTAGTGCGATGCCTCTATATGCATTAGGGTCGCCTACATCACCTTTGCCTTTGTACAGGACTTTCAACGTCGACCTTCTCCACTCATCTGGTATGTTGCTCTGCATTACACACTCGTTCAGTAGATTTGTCCAGTGTTGTTTAAGCATATCGTTACTGTCTTTCAGATGTTCGTTGAAAATATGGTCGGGGCCACACGCTTTATTGTTCTTCAGCTGTTTTATGGCTGATTCTACCTCCTTTACTGTGAAGAGTACTACATCTGTATTATCATTTTGGTCATCTGTCCTTGGCCGTGTTTCCTTGGACTGTAATACCTTCTTGAAGTGCGTTTCCCAGACCTCGAGGGGTATATCCTTTGGGAATTTAGGTTCTTTTGCCTTCAAGGCCTTATATGGACATATTTCGGCTGCCTCTATTAGTTTCTTTTCCTGGGACAGATTAAATTCCTTCCTTGTTGATTTTAATATCTCCTTATATTCCTTCTTTTTCTTTGTAGAGTCCTGCACTGAGACATTCTGAATAGATGTAGTGTTTGCAGGGCTTCTTTTCTGGCCATGTAGCATTGTGTGTTGAACCATGGTTTTGCACGTCTACTGCTATTCGTGGGTTGCTCTGCTGCCTCCTTTACTATGTTTCCTATTTGTCCCAGTATATGGTTTAGATCTTTTGCAGCTGTAGGTTCTCTTTTTCCCATTGACTCTAGGAGTTTTTCTTGATTCAGCGTTCTGGATATCCGATGCCTTACTTCATTCTTCTTCAGTGGCTTTTCATCTATGATGAAGGTGGCTTCGACTGGTAGATGCTTCCTGATGACAATATCATTCCTTACTCTTCTACCAATGATTTTTGTCCTTTTCATATTTGTGAAAATTAGATCTATCGTGCTGCTTCCATTACAACATATGTATGTCTTGTCCTGTGTGTTGTTAATGAGAGACATTCCCTCCCCTTGCATATAACTGAGTATGCGGTTAGTTTTATTGTTACTAAAATCTACTCGGCAATTTAGGTCCCCGGCCAGGATCACCGTTTCGTCACTGTGTATTTTCTTCATCACTGAGCTTATCTCGTCTGTTATGTCCTCCTCCGTATACTCCGGTTGGAAACATACACCTATTAGCACTCTTACTCCCGTTCTCACTGCCAGTATATTATCGGTGTGATGTATATTCTTGATTGGTGCTATTCTTGGGCTCACTAGGCAGGTTATGCCTCCCTTTGGTCTACCTTTTTCTCCTTGAGTAGCTAAGACATGTGCTGCATAGAAATTGTTCGCGTACCACTCATTTGTCAGGAATGTTTCTACTAATATCACTGCATCATATTCTTGTAAGATGTTCATAGGCATCATATTCACTGCGTTCGTTAAGCCTTCTATATTCCACGTAATACACTTGACTTGTTCACTCTTGCGTTGCCCTGAATTTCCATGGGGAACGAAAAGTACGGCATGTTACATTCTCCGGCCAAAAGTCGCTATCATACACTTTCTGTAGGTCATTCATGGGTATTCCTATTTTGAATGCCCTGCTAGAGTATCTGGAGCTTATTAATTGACAATCTATGTCGGCTATCCCATTTTCTTGCAGGTATTCCTCTAGATCCTCCTTCGATGTGTCGGGATTGAGTCTGCCGATATATAGCCAGGCCTTCCTCTCCGCTGCTTTTATCTTATTTTCGCCTCGTTTTTTGCCTCTTAGCAGTTCTCTCTTCTCACGGGTCCTGGATCCTTGGGCCTGATTCTGATTCTCTTGCCTTTCATAGCCTTCTTCCTCGGCTCCTCTCAATTGTGTGTGTCTTCTACGGCTCTACTGTATCCTCCAGGAACTTTCTTGCCCTGCCTCTTCCTCTTTCTCCTCAAATCCATCCCTCTGGTGGTGTCTTTGTCCTTCTCCTTCCTGGACTGGTGTGCTCTCTTGAGATTTTCTACCTTCATTTATGTGTTCCTCTATTTCTCCTGGGGAGTTTATTGAGCCTGGTGAGTATTTCTCATCTTCTTTGCTCCTTTTTCCGTTTGGGATCTTTGGTGTTTTCGCGATGGCTGCCTTTTTCTCGGAGGTCTCCGCGGTTTTCTTTATAACACTGGGTTGGTTTTTTGTAAATTCTCTCAGTGATTCTTCCACTGTTTCTTTTATCATCCTTGGTACCTGTTGATTCAGGGTTTCTATTATTATATTTATCTTCTCTTCCATTTGTGTAATTTTCATATCTCTGTCTTCATTCCACTTTAGCGCATGTGGTTTGCAGGTGTTACACAGCCATGTTAGTTTGCAGGTTTTCCTTTTTATTATGTCGTATTCGCCTTTTGTTATGCCGCTGCATTCGTGGTGCTCCCACCTATTGCAGCTTTCGCATTCTATTGCCTCTTCGTCGTCTCTTACTTCTTCCTTACAGATGTCACACTGGGTAGTGCATGTGTCCCGCTTTCTACCCTGCGGCTCGTGTTGGCTGCACGTGTCAGGCATGGTTTCTGAGCCGTGAAAAACGGCTCATTTGTTTATATTAAAAGCATTCAGTAATTTTGCCAACTGCTATTATCTGTAGAATGTAAAATCAATGTTTTGACCAACTCTAAACACCGTGGTTTTCGATAATTCTTAAAAGCGCTTCTAGACCGCACTGCCATCTGTTGAAAGCTAGGGAGTAGAGGCTGGTACAAGCGACCAGCAGTTGGGATCTAGTGCTCGCGACAGGAACATGTAACTTGAGTTTGAGTGTTTTGGTGGGCGTTGCTGCCGTGCATCACGATGTCTGAAGACGACGGCAAAACTGGGTGAGACCTATCCATATTCTTTTCAATGCTAACAGTAATTTAAATTCATTTTGTGCTCACCCGTTTTAGGCTATCTAAATTCTCGTTCTGAACATTTCATAAATATTTTAATTTAATAAATTATTTTCCGGTCAAGTTTGGATCTTTGAAAATACGCCTACACCATCTAAATTTCATGTAATTTTGCTTTGTTCATTCTGTTTTTCTTGAAGTCAATTATATCACGTCCGTCCGTTGTGTAACTTCTATTCACGTTCTTTGCCTTTCCGAACTTTGGCAGACATCCGACTTTAGTATGAATTAGAGTGGGTTTTTACGTGTAGTATTTTCAGCATAGACGCCATTAAGAGATTGAGATTGCCCAATGCTTTGATGTTATAGATAATCTAAGAATTACTGGGGTTTTCTAGTCATGGGGAATACTAGCCATTATGTACTGGGTGTTCTCGAAAGTGTAGTACTTAGTGTTTTGCAAGTAGTCGGGGTTTTAGGGGATTGTTCTAGAGACGGGTTGGTCTTCTAAAAGGGGTGTATTTAGAATTATTGTGCTGTTTCACCCGTGCTCTAGGTTGCTGTTGAAAACAGAAAATATATATATAGCTTTTATGCTTATTCATTCCCAAGGTTATTTTCAAGAAATAAAAGGTCGTCCTTGCAAAGAATATATTATCTTACAATGCTGTAATTCTAAATTTGTTAAAGCTGTTAATAAAATTGTTACAAAAAATATCTTTCCATATATATATATTTACTAAAAAAAAACTCTTTCCAGTAAATCATATTAATCTGTCCAGTGTTCTTTTGTCATAATGGGTGCCCAGCTTTTGAATGTTTAACAGTAGCGTCACTAATTTAGCTAGAATGGTCGAAACCAGGTCTACTTCACCAAATCATATGTCCTAAGCTTCCAACATATGTAACTGTGCCCAAGGGGGGCATAAATAAGTGGTAGCAGAGCGTGGTTAGGTTTTTGACCCCATTTTTCTAAATTTGCGCTCTGTTTTCCATTCAGTACATTTTTCGAGAATTGCCTTTTTCAAATTTGGATTTTTCAACCACTTAGATATTTGATCCAGTGCCTAAGGTTAGGCTGGATCTGCATTGTGTACCGGCATTTATAGTAGTTCAGCTTTTCCTGTTTTTTATTAAACATTATGATATTGGGAGTATATTAACGTACAATTTTACTACTGGCATGTTGAGTAGTTCAGTTTTTCAAACTTGTGATAGCATTGATTTTTCAAATCTACTAAAGCATTGATTTTTTCAAATTGCTACAGCATTGACTTTTCAAAATTTGCTAAAGCATTGATTTTTCAAATTCGCTACAGCATTGATTTTTCAAAACTACTACGGCATTGACTTTTCAAAAAATTGCTAAGGCATTGATTTTTCAAAATTTACTAAAGCATTGGCCTTTCAAAAATTTGCTAAAGCTTCTCTTTTTCAAATTTTGTTACGCGAGTGATTTTTCATTGCTTAGTTTTACCCTAACTTAAAGTTTAAAAAAAAAAATTGCTACCTGAGGACTTTAAGAATTTTGGATTTCTTTTTGAATTCTTCACTAAGCCATTTTTCATGCTTCATGATAGCTGTATTATTTTGAAGTAACTTAAATATTCACCTTGAGTAAATTTTGGAGTTCTGGATCGTGTGGCTATTCTTATTGAGATTTCACCTCACTGATATTATACTTCTACTTTAACCACGATTTTGCATTTTTTATTGAAGTTTTGAAACTTAATTTATTGACATATTTCTGAACCCTAATAGTCATTTTCAAATTTAATTTAAATTTTGAAACGTGATTTCATTGATACTAGATTTCTTAAAACCTAACAGTCATTTTCTATGCTTAACATAAATTTTGAAACTTAATGTTAGTGATATTAGATTTCCGAAACCTAACAGTTATTTGGTATTTTTACTTTAAATTCTGAAAATTAATTTCATTGATATTATTATTATTCAGAAACTTAACAGTTATTTGAGATTCCTAATTTAAAATTTTGGAATTTAATTTCATTGTGCTATTTCTGAAACCTAATAGCCATTTTCATTTTTAAATTTAAATTTTGAAAACTGGATTTCCGAAACTTAACAGTCAATTTCTACTCTTAGTATTATTTCTGAAACTTAACTTCATTGATATTGGTTTTTCGAAACCTAACAGTTATTTTTCAATCCTTAATTTCAATTTTGAAACTTAATTGATATTATTTTTCTGAAACTTAACTTTCATTTTTCTATTAACTTAAAATTTTGTAATTCGATTCATCATGAGTAACCGAACATACGTACCACTTGAGTTTCTGTTGAAAGCTGATCTTCTTTATGAATTGTCAGTCCGAGGTATCACAGTGGATCCAGACGATTCCGTTCCATATTTAACCAAGATATTGAAGGATAATTTGACTATTCCTGTTGATATTAAGAACTTACAACATATTAAGCCACAGTTAGAGGTACCGGCTCTTATTGCTAGGACGGAAGAAATTTTCGAGCAATGTCGGGAACTAGGTGAGGAAGGTGGCCTATCTCAAAAGCAGGCACAACGTTTTCAGGCAAAATTGGACCACATGTCAAATAGAATACAGGATCTATTACAATTAGATGTGTCGTCGGAAAATAGTAAATTGCTTTGGATACTTGTCCAAGAGATTTCCTTGGAAAAGGATAAAATTAGATATCAGTTAGCTGGGAATGTATTGAGAGGTTTTGGGATTTCGCCTAAAACATTTTTTGCCAATGATTCTGTTAGTGTTAAAGAAACTCAACAGTCTCCTGTGTACAGTGTTCGCAATGGGGGTGCTGAAAGGTATAATGATTTTGCCAAATTACCCCACCCACTTGGTAAGTTACTAGACAAGTTAGAGAATTTTAGCGACCACTCATTGGATGAAGTTGTTAAGTTCTTAATATTTTTGACTGAACTTAGGTGCCAAACTGAAATTTTTGGATTTAATGTGAAACAGGTTTTGGCTTTATGTTTCGCGAATTTGAAAGGAAGTTTAAAGGAGTTGGCGGGTAGAGCCGTGAAGGAAGATAAGGACTTACTGGAATTCCACGGGAGTTTACTTGATTATTACTTTTCGTCTAGAGACAGGGTGCGATATTTGAGTAAAATGTACTATCGTGTCCAGGCAGAAAATGAACCGTTTGGTGACTATGTCCAGAATATTAGGTGCTATGCCGAAGCTTTTCGACTGATAGAATCTGAAGCCCAAATTGTTCAAAACATCTTAGATGGAATGTCCTCGAAAACTAGGAGACTGGTTAGTTTTGAAAACAAACCGACAAATTTTCAGGGGCTAGATCTTTTGTGTGCCAAACTTAATTCTGTAGCCTTATCTGACGGTTTAAGAACTGAAAATTCTGGGTATAGGGAGAGGCCTGTGCAATCTGTTACAGTAAGTAATCGTCAGGGATTTAGGCCATCTGGCAATGCTGCTGAAAACAGGTTATGTTTTTATTGCCGTAGGCCTGGTCATCTTCTAAGGGATTGCCCCCGTAGACCTCCTCGTGGGAGTTACCGGGGTTTTCAGAACGCTCGGCCGGCGTCATAAAATTTAAAAACCGGGCATAACTGATCCTCAAAGGGAGTGAAAATAAAGGTGACTTAGCATCTGTCCTAGATGTTCTTTAAAAATTTTGAAGAAGAATTAGAGTTGTTCTTTAGCTGTATTCAAAAAATGTTTAATATTTGGATCAGGGTTATGGCTTATCGCTATTTTTGGATAATATCATAAAACCAGAATTGGGTTTTGGCATTTTGGAAAGGGTTTGATTTAAGCATTAATTTTGCTAAAGTTTACTTAATGCAATGTAGGGTTTTGCTTGGTATTTTAGGCTCCCTCTTACTTCTTGCTGGGAGGAAGGATAGATCCACGAATACGTTTTGAAGTTCTTCTGCTAATTCCTGTAAGGAGGTTGCGTTTTAAGATATTTCGGGGTGGGCAGCTCACTGGTACTTCCGGAAGCCACTGAGCTGGACGTTTCGATTTTGTTCCGTTTAGTCCAGTCAAATTATCACAAAAAAAGTCATGTGGATGCAAAATTTAGGGTAGAGCTAATTTTTTTATATGATATCTGGGATGGTTTTGAGAGTAATTTCTGACATTTTGCCAACAAAATTTTTTGCCGCCGGAGCCGCCATCTTGAAAAAACTTCAAAATTTTCTACTTTATTTCTGTTTTTGCCCATTATCTGCCAAAATACGCACCTGACAAAATGTTTTATTATCTATCCTAAAAGTGGACTAAATTTTCCACAGTTTGAGATCAAATTGAGTTTTCTACCATGAATAGTTTCGGAAATACAGCTTTCCGAATTTCAGCAACATTTTGCAAAAAATAAAAAAATCTGAACTTTCAACTAGTTTTTGCTCGCTATCTTCTAAATGACCAAACCTTCAGTAAAATTTCGAAGGATAACTTTTAAAGTAGAGTAAATTTGCAACAAGTTGAGTATTTAATGTTTTCATACCTATTATAGGTCACCAGATACAGAGGTATCTACAACTCCTCACATTTCAGAAAACTTATCGAAGGTACGAAAGTCTAGTTTTGCCTAGGATATTCTAAGTGGCGTTTATCAGTAAAAAACCCTTGTTGTCTTATAGTTAAGTTTTACATTGTAATTAACAACCAAAACAGTATTTCCAACAATTTATAATGATAAAACACTAAAAAAAATGTAAAACGAAAATAATAAGAAAAGTTGGTGTAGGTACGGCATTTTGATTTGGAAAGAACGGCGTTTTATTTTAGAAGAACACTTTTGCAGTGTTCTCTGAAAAAAATTACTTCCTATAGCAGATACAGTTCTCCGAAAATGGAAACATGTTATCGGAGGAATGGCGCTAAGAGGCTCTTTGTCACTGCTCCGCATACCGTTCTCTCCGGATACATCTGTTTTAATGTGTTTGTACCAGGCAACCTTAGGCATTGGGCTACGCGTCCATCTCCTGATGTCGTCTTTGATAGAACTACTGTTTTGAAAAGCTCACAAGAAACTTTTCTCACCAATGAAAACAACAAGAGGCGCTTCGTTGAATTGGCAAAAGCTGGAATAGGCTGTTAAAGATGCAGATGTCTTGATTGTTAGCACTGCCTTCTCAAAAGCATCTCAATACGACACTGTCTTTGTAGTTGGGGAGGACATAGACCTTCTTATTTCCTCACTGCATTACCATCCCCTCATATAAAGAATACATATCTCCAAAAGTACGGAAGAGGCAAAGCTGCAGACATCTTCTAATCAAGGCAGTCATTTCGCCTCAGCTTCTCCAACATGCTGCTGTTCATCCATGCTTTCAGTGGTTGTGACACAACATCTGCAGTTTTTGGCCATGGGAAAACCCACTTCTGTTCGGTGATTTTGAAACATCCTGAACTGGAAGGGGAGGCTAATGTATTTCTGAACCCTCAAGCTACATCAGGAGAAGTAGCTGAAGTGGGCCAACATTTTTTGGTTCACTTATATGGAGGAGACCCTGCTACACAAACACTTGACGAACTTCGGCATGGAATATTTGTAAAAGCTGCAGGAAGAATGAAATTTAACTTAGCGAACTTGCCCCCAACCAGTGATGCGGCTCAACTTCATGCCATGCGAACATACCACCAAGTTCAGGCATGGCTCAGTGAATACAAAGACCCTTTGAAGTGGGGCTGGGTGAACACACCAAGAGGCCTCTTTCTCCTTAAAGCCAAGAAGGAGCCAGCTCCAGAATCAATTCTGAAATGTATTTCCTGTACCTGCAAGAAGGGGTGTTTAAACGCTTGTGGGTGTCGTAAAGCTGGATTAAAGTGCACAACGATATGCAAACATTGCAATGGGCAGTCATGTGAAAACATACTAATAGTCCTATCCTCCGACAGTGAGGATGATGACACTCCTGATGAGCCAATTAATTCGTTTTTGGATGAAGACGCTGAAGAGAACTTTATCAACACTGGCTAGATTGTGAACATCATGGACGAAATAGCAGACGTCAACTGTCCAAGTCCCTCTAAGTGCCGAAGACTATGAACAAACAATTTATTCAATGCAATGTTTCACCAGAACTCCAGCTAAATAAAATCTTTTTGTATATAAATGAATGATCTGTGCCGTTATTGCTCCTAACTTGTACGCACATGCATTTATTCAATCGTTGCTGTATATATATTTTAAAACCTCTGTATTTTGTGACCTGTAAGAGGTAGGATAAGTTTAAAGTACTCGACAAGTTTCAAATTACCTCTAGTTTAAGTTTCCATATGGAGGTTTACTATAGGTTTGGTCATTTAGAAGATAGCGAGCAAAAACTAGTTGAAAGTTCAGATTTTTTAATTTTTTGCAAAATGTTGCTGAAATTCGGAGAGCTGTATTTCCGAAACTAATCATGGTAGAAAACTCAATTTGATCTCAAACTGTAGAAAATTTAGTCTACTTTTAGGATGGATAATAAAACATTTTTGTCAGGTGCGTATTTTGGCAGATAATGGGCAAACACAGAAATAAAATAGAAAATTTTGAAGTTTTTCAAGATGGCGGCAAAAAATTTTGTTGGCAAAATGTCAGAAATTACTCTCAAAACCATCCCAGACATCATATAAAAAAATTAGCTCTACCCTAAATTTTGCATCCATTCTTGACAATTTGATTGGACTAGTTGTCGGGTTGCAGTTCGTGAAGAATTCCCTAGACGTCAATCTTTAGTTTCTTTATTTTTTGGGACCCCAAATTAAATACCTTAGCTTTTTCCATTTTGTGCTATTAGTGAATGCCTTGAAGTAAATTTAACATGGGATTTACTCAGATAATAAGGGAACGTTCAGGAAAGTTGGAGAACGTGATTTTTTTGTTCGGGAAAATCGGGTAATAAATATGCTCGGGATCTCAACTCACTGTTTGGGATTTGTTTTTATTAAAAAAAAAAAAAAGAGGAAAGTATAAATAATTTACTCTTAATGGTGAAATTGTGCATGCCATGTATTTGTTGCACGTATACTGTGCGTATGAATTTTATTGTTGCAGTTTGGTTATGCTCTGCCCAAGGATGAAGTCAGTAGGCCAAGTGTTTCGGCCTGAAATGGTAACTGGATGTAGATGGGGGCCTGTTCAGCCTCTCTTTTCTCCTTGTTGGCTGACCGAGTCCTGTCTTGTGCCGGCCCATTGGTGGTTCCTGCTCCGGAGACGTCTGGAGTTAATGGTTCCTGTAACCAAAAGAGAAGCACCTATGAGATGGCGCATTGCTGAGCTGCAGTGTGGGTTGCAGAAACATGCTGTTGCACCTACAAGCCAAGGCCTGCAGGGAGAGTGGAAGGAGCAAATTCACTAGGAGGAAGAGCCGAGTGTTGGAGGGTGGAAATATGGTTTTATGGAACTCATGCTATGGTATGGTAGACAGCAAAAGGTCTAAACAAGGAAATCATGCTGTCAGTAGTATCCATGCAATTGCTCTTCTGGAAGAATCTATGCATAGTGGCTCCAGTGACAGAAAATTATAGATGGCATCAAAAATCACACATCAACATTATCATATCTACCCAAGCAGTCATGCATTTTGGATAAAGCTGAAGCCTACTTCAAGAGCAAGCATTTAGCAAAAAGTCACCTAAGCTATTGATGTGCAGTAAAGCATTGATGCAGAGGCTATTTTCCTGTGACATGCAGTAGTCAAGTTGCCATAGTTAAAAAACTGCTGGAAGTAACTTACTGTGCAGGATCCATTACCACATAAAATTACTATGAGCTGGTAATTTAAACCCCATTACCTCACTCCTGTCTTTTCTAAGCTGTTTTCCATCTTTTCACTGAAGTTTTCGCCTATTTTCTGTGTCCCTTGGCGGCATGCCCTCCTGGATTTCCACACCTCTGCACAAAGTCGATTCGGAGTTTTGCTGTTTTTGAAGATCTGTCTGGCAGCTCCTGGGTTCAGATGGTTCCGCTATTTGGACGGTCGGTGGTGACCGCCGATTCTGACAAGTTGTTCCACCCTCAACTGTACTTCTCATCTCTGGCCGAAGCCTCTGGGATTCTTCGTGCTCTGCCTGGTGATGGGGATTGGTAGCTGGATGCCGCTCGACCTGGTTGGCTCCCTCAGATATCCTGCCTGTTGGGTGCAGATTGGATGGTTCCTGCTAAAGGGGTGGTCAGGTGTGACCTCAGTTCCTGTGCGCCTGGACATGCTCTTGGTTTCTTTTCTCTTCAGTTGGTGTTTGGTGCTTATCTCCCGCCCGGGGGGAAATAAGTTGAGTGGTTCAAGATGGATGGAACTCTTCTAAGAAATGAGAGCGAACGTGTTTTTCTGAAGTTGCTGCGGGGCATTGGGCAAGGCATGGAAACATTTCGGCAGTCGCAAGATTAAAGATTGTGCTTTGTGTGTTTGTTTTGTTGTTTTTTTTTTTCAGAGGGCTGTCTTATAAGATAGGGCATCCAGTTAAAAGGTTAAAATAAAAAGGGTTTTAGATTCAAGCTCAAACGAAATTTGGGGAAATAAAGTCTTCGACTATACTTCGAATATACACAACAATTACTACTAGGTGTATATTTTCTAAAATTACAGCAGTTACTTCAAAATCAACTTCAATACATAGAAATTTAAGATCTAACTGTACACTGCTTGCTTCATAGCACTTATTTGCATATATAGCTACCCCTCCATCTATATGTTGCTCTCTACAGAAACTATTGATTAAACAGTAATTATCCATTACTTCGAACTGAATTTTATTATCTTTACTCCAATGCTCATTTAAGCATAATATATCTACAGAGTTGTCTAAGGCAAAATCATTTACAATTATGTTTTTCTTGTTTAGCCCCTGAATATTAAGGAAGCCTACTTTGACATTATTGTCACGAGATAGATAGGTATTGTGTAAACATTTTGTGTGTGTAGAGATACGCCTTGGTCGGTTTTCCTTTTCTTCAGCTACATGAGCAATACAAGTTGTATTTTCCTTTAGGTTTACTTTTGGGGTTTCTTGTTAATAATTATTTCGTGGAAGCATTTCAGAAGTACAGGTAGTCTAATGTGCAGAAGGTGTGCCATTATTGCTAAATAATGCCACGAATTTTTCTCTCACAGCATCGGCCTGAAATGTGAATATTTAATTTAATATATTTGAAAGCCCGCTTGATCACCCCCTTTAATCGTCTACCAGTTCAAACAGTTGAGTAGTTCTCTGGCCTTCGCACTCAGAGAGCTGCTCTGTCTTCCCCTTCCCCTCCTCTCCCTACTATCTCCCCGCCAGCTGTCTTCCTTCCTAACAAGGAAACATTCCAGTAAGCAGTGATTGTGTGTTGCAGATGTGCATATGAACTGCACCTCTATTCGCGTTACATATAGATTCGTTTTTGTTTTAATACATTGTAAAAGTAATTTTTATTGGTGTTCAAAAACCGCATTGCGGTAAAAACAAAACACGATCGGGTTGCAGGTCTATATAGCGAGCTCCGAGCCCGCGAAAGTTCTCTTTGCTTCTTCTGCTCTCGGTCAGTATGGCCGCATTTCAAAACATTGCCGTAATGGCGGTTCTCAGAAAGTTAAAGTGAGTGGACTTTATCTCTTGTAATCAGTACTTTGAGTTATTTCATTTGCAGTTTATTAATGGCTTTAAAATAATATTTTGGAAAAGCTTCATGATGAACTGTATTTCATTGATGTTAGCCTAAAGGCTTGGATTATTTTCTGCTTCGTGACATGCCATAATGATTTTCAAACTAAGCAGCCATTTTAACAGGAGCTGGAAATTAATATTTCTGATGGCTTAAGATTAAATGCACGGAGGGCTGTAATATTTATTTGGACTGTGATTTGATGATTTAACATTTTATTTGTTTTAATTTAGTTGGGGCAAGGTTCCTTATTTTTCAATTGGACTTTTCATTTTAAGTAGTCACTCACCTCACTGGTTTTTATTATTTGGTTAACCTCTAAATTCTGGAAGTCGCAAAGAGCATTCTCTCGAGGGGCCCCGAGAGATTGAATATTTTATTGTAAGTATTACGGCCCATCAAAAATAAGGTTAGTAATGTGAATTTAATATTTAGCATGTGATATTTTTAACTTAGGAAAATACCATCTGCTCTGTTGTGAAAATGAATTAAACTAATCAAATAAATATAGATGGTATTTCCCTAATGTAAATTAGTAGGTAACTAAGAAGGGTTTTAATTTATTTATTTAATCAGAAAGAGAACTATATGTGAATTTTAATGGAAGTTTTACAATGGAACTTTATGCCTAGTCAAAGAAATTATTATGAGGCAGTTCTCATTGTGATCCGTCCAGAATAATCTTTGAGGTGCCATACATTTATTTAAAATTTTGAAAAGCATAATTGTGTTTTATGAAATTTGTTTTAAAATTAATGTAAATTATTTAAACTAAATTATGTGGACTAAGCTGAGTGAAGATTTATCATTATCAAAACTGTTGTTACAAATAAAATCAGCTTAATATTCCTGTATAGTTAAATATTTATCTTATAAATAGACTATTTCCTGTTAATGAATTACCAGTAAGCATAACTGTCTCTAATGAATTTAAATATTTTATGATTGCATGAAAACAGTAACAAAGAGAGTGGCATGTATAAATTATTGTGACTTTCAAAGGACATCATTTAATTGTATTGTTATTCTTTAATATAGTTGTTTTAAAAAAAAATGAAATAACTTATTTGTATGTTTCCACTTGTTCGAAGAGGCTAGAAAGTATTTGTAGGCTCTTCGAAAGTTTTCTTTGTGCCATCCCCAGTGCTTTTAGACGTTTTCAGAACCTCTGCGGGCCAGCGTACCTTCCACAAATCCTTACCCATTGTTGCACTGGAGGCGATGGTGCAAAGGTTTAAATAAATTGCAACTACACGTCTTCATGTTTGACTTGACACTGTGTGACGACTTCGTCATGTGCATTTAATATATAAAATGGCCGACTTCAGTATTGCCAACATATAGAACAAAATATCTCACAATTATGTTGAATGTTACACATATTGCCAACATATCAACACACTCCCTTAACAGAAACATAATTGTTTTTTTTTACATTTTAACATGAAATGATATGTGTTCTTTGAAAAATATTATATTGTTATTTAGAGAACAAACACAACACTCCCTGAAACATTTAAACATATTTAACTGAAAACACTCCCTGAAATGTTTAAACATATTTAACAAAAAACACTCCCTGAAATGTTTAACACATTAGCTTTGATTTCAGTTTTTCAAAAGCTGGACGATGCACTGGCTTGGTAAGTATGTCAGCCAGTTGATCTTGTGAAGAACAATATTCAATCTTGTACCATCCTCGATTGAGTTCATCACTAACAAAATGAAATTTCACATCAATATGCTTGCTACGTCTGGTTATTTGTCCAGATTTGATCATTTGTATTGCACTTTGATTGTCCACGTAAAGTGTCATTTTGACTTGCTTGCCAAGTAATTCCTTAAGGAAAGTCTTTATGTACTTCATTTCTTGACAACACTGTGCAGCTGCTGTGTATTCTGCTTCAGTAGTAGATTGTGCCACTACACTTTGTTTTCTTGAACACCAAATCACTGCTCCACCTCCATAAAGGATTGTGTATCCAGTTGTACTCTTGGCTTTTTCCTGATCTCCTGCAAAATCAGCATCACTGTATGCAGTTAGTTCACAGTTTTCTTGGTTGGATGAGTAGAAGATTCCATCCTTTTGATGTCCATTCAGGTATCTTAATGTTCTTTTCACATTGGTAATGTCTTGGCTCGATGGTTTCTCCATTGACCTGCTCTCATAGTTGACAGCATATGCCAAGTCTGGTCTGGTTTTGCAAGGTAGGTAAAGTAGACTTCCAATGATTTCGCGATATGGGAAATCACTATCCACAGAACTCTGACTTACTTGAGTGTTCGTTTCAGTTGGAGTAATTGGAGTTGACACTGGTTTTGACAAATCCATTTGATATTTCTTAAGTACTTGTTCACTGTATTTAGCTTGGTTGATGAATATTCCATTCTCGTCCCTTGAGATTTCAAGTCCAAGGTATTGAGTTGGGTTTTCTTGAACAGTTATTTCAAAGTTTTTCTTCAGTTTTTCAAGTAGCATTTTCATCTGGTTCTCGTCTTCTCCAAACAAGATTCCATCATCCACATGAACGGCTAGGAACATTTTCTTGTCTTTATTCTTGGTTTTGAAGACACATTGATCTGATTTTAATTGCTTAAGGTTCTCACCTTTCAGAAATTCAGTGAGACGCTTGTTCCATTGTAATGGTGCCTGTTTTAGACCATAAAGAGTCTTCTTGAGTAGACATATCTTTCCTGGAGCATTGTAGCCATCTGGAATTTTCATGTATACTTCTTCTTCTAGGTTTCCATTCAGGAAAGCGGTCTTCACATCAAATGTCATAATTTTCATATTTCTTTGAGCAGCTATGGCAAGAAGGAGTCTCAAATTACCAGTCTGGACCACTGTACTAAAAATGTCTTTGAAATCCAAATTTTCCGAATTTTGTTGACAGCCTCTGGCCACTAATCTTGCTTTATGTTTTCCATCATCTTTTATCTTGAAAATCCATCTTCCTGTAACAATTTCTTTTCCTTTTGCACATTTTTCATCCACAAGTTGCCATGTATCATTTTTCTTCAATGATAGCTTCTCTTCTTCTATAGCCTTTTCCCATTCTTGTTTTTCAGGACTTTTCATGCATTCTGAGTATGTCATAAAAGCTTCATTATCATCATAAATGACATAATCTTGGAGTCTTTGTGGCTGGTTTCTTTGTCTTCTTGGTCGTTGCACGACATTTTGTTGATTTTCGTTTTCTTGATTTTCATTTTCAGATTCCTCTTCATGTTCATTTTCACTTTCTGAAGAAGATAGGAGTGGGAGTTCAACAATTCCATTTCTGTCTTCATTGTTTTCATTTTCTTCATGTCTCTGTATATTATTTTCATTTTCCATGTTTTCCACTGATATGAAAGTTCTTTGTTTTCTCTCATTCTTCATAACATCCAGAAAAATTACATCTTTCGACACAAAAATTTCTTGGGTAACTGGATCCATGATGCGATATCCGTTGTCTGAATATCCAACAAATATTCCTTTCTTGCTTCTAGGATCAAGTTTCTTCTGGTTTCCAAGGATTCTGGAATACACAACCGAACCAAAAATTTGTAGGTTAGAAAGGTTGGGTTTATGTCCATACCACAGTTCTGCTGGTGTCTTGTCTTTTACACTGGTAGGGTTTCTGTTCACTAAGTATGCTGCAGTGTACAGAGCTTCTTCCCACATGTAATTTTCCAGGTTGGAGTCAAATAGTAGAGCTCTTACTTTGTTAACAAGAGTCCTATTCATTCTTTCTGAGGTACCGTTCTGCTGAGGTGTATATGGAATAGTATAATTCAACACAATTCCTTTTTTCTTACACCATGTTTTAAAACTGTTACTGTTGTACTCACCTCCATTATCACACCTTATTTTAGATGCTTTCAGGTTGAAATGAGCTTCAGCTTCATTTATGTACTCTTTCAAACACTTTTCTGCCTCACTTTTATGTTGTAGTAAACTAGGAGGTGCCCGTGGCTTCGCCACGATAATTCTTTTAAAAATTAAAAATTAAGAGTATAATAATTATTAAAGCATTATATTTATTAAAACTTGCACGCGAATCATTCATAAACTAAGCCATTAATAATTAATGAAACAGCTAAAATTCCGGCTTCAGAGTACATTTCACGATATGAAAGCGCCGCCTGGGAAAACAATCTCAGATTCGATTATGCAGTTCCATAGGAACCTGTGAACACATAATACGTATCGTTTCTCAACTGTTTGTTGACAGATGAATATGATGTGAATTTTATTTGATCAATTCAGTGTAATTTTCAGAAATTATATAATGTTTCAAGGGAAGGAATGGTTTGTTTGGATTATTATTATCAGCGATATTTCAAGAGATAAAACCATCAATGTTTTACAGCTGTTGCCCCCGGCTTCGCCCGCCATTATTCATTGACTCCAGGATTTTTAAGAAAATTACACTGGTAGATTATTAAAAATGTTTGTGGTTCAGAGCTATGAAAATTGTAAGTAAAAATAAAATTAGAATATTTGTTCATTGTGTTCATTTCACTTAGGCCTTATATAATAAAGAAACGGTTTTCTTTCCTAATTTTGTAGTCGTCATGAAAGTTTAGACTGCGAGAGACGAACATCGCCGAGTATACCCGATGTCTCACGAAGCGGGCGAGCAAGCACGCTATTTAGTGCCGTTGAATTGTATAAGAGTAGATACACTTTCACAAAGTGTGTGTAATCATCCACACAAGTCATGAAATAATTTTTGTTGTATGTAGGAGGATCTATTTTACCACATACATCTGTGTGTATAATCTGTAATGGTCTTGTTGCTCTTTTCCTTTCAGTATTGAACGGTGTTCTCACTAGTTTAGCTTTGAGGCACGTTTCACACTGTGAATCACTTTTGCACTCTTTTAATGTTTCTGGTACTCCACTGCAAAGTTGAGGAATTTTCTTGAGGTTGTTGTAGCTGATATGTCCAAGTTTCTTATGCCAATCTTCAAGAGTACTTGCAGTAGCAAGAGCTTCTTTTGAGTGTCTTGGAGTTTCTATATTCACTACATAAAAACCATTATTGTTCTTATATCCTTGCAGTACAACTTCATTGTCCTTAAACACATACACTTGACGTTTTGTGAACAATACTTCTCCATCATGTGCAGTGATTGCACTCACTGACAGTAGATTCCTGCTTAGCTCTGGTACATATGTCACATCATTAAATATGACATTATCCGTTTCAATAGTTCCAAAAAGTTCACCTGTCATACTGTTTCCACGTTTTGCAACATATATGTTTATAGGTTCTTCTGGTATTTTTGTATTCTGGAGAATATTTTCTTGATTTGTTAAATGACCATTGCATGCACTGTCAAGAACAAATTCACTTTTGTTATAGTCAGCTGTTACCTTTTTCTCACTTATGTGCACTTCAGTCAGTAAACTCACTGTTTCACTTTTCTTGTTCATGGACTTATTCCTTAAGAAGCAATTTTCCACTGAATGATTTGTTTTCTTACAGATGGTGCATGGTGGATACTGTTTGTTTTTCTTTTCTCTGTTCTTGAAGAAACAGTTTTCCTCGGAGTGATTTCTCTTCTTGCAAATTCCACACGGAGGGTAAATATTCTTTGATTTCTTGTTGTTTCTACTTGTGTAAGCTTTGAATGCAACAGGTTCTTCCTTGGCGTTTTCTTTGAGAAAATCTTCTTCTTTTGACAATCTTGACTTCAAATTATCAAGGTTTCTGTCACTTTCTGCTGCAGAATCCCATGCGCTTCTAAAGTGTTTGTACTGTTCTGGAAGAATAGTCATGATTTTTGTTATCATCATGTCATCACTGATCTCATTTCCAGTAGTCTTCAGCCTGAACACGATATTTTGAACATGACTGATGTTAGCCATAACATCTTTTGTTGTGTCCCATGTACAATTGAAGAAATCTGTCTGTAACTGTTGTTTCTGATGAGCAGATTGTTTGTCGTAGATGTTCTTCAAGGTATCATACATGTCTTTAGCTGTATCACATGTGAAAATATGTGGCTTGACGTGTTGATCAATTGTTCTCAGTATATAATACTGTGCTTTTGCGTCCTTTGTCTTCCATGCATCGGCGGTTTGTGCATTGTCTTCTGTAGGCAATGTTTCATCACCACTAACTATTGTGAAGAGTTGTTTTGCACGAAGCAATATTCTCAGTTCAAAATTCCATAGTGGAAATGTTTCCGCATTTTTGAGTCTTGGAATGTTGGACAGTTCGTTTTCTTCAGTCGCCATGATTGGGCGTGGTGCTTTTTACCTTTCTGCGTATCTTCGTGAATAGCAGTTACACTGAATCACTTTTTTACAACTACAATATTCGCACTCCTGATGCTTGATGCTCTGATGCTCTGGTGCTCTGGTGCTCTGGGCCCATAACCTGTTAATAATTATTTCGTGGAAGCATTTCAGAAGTACAGGTAGTCTAATGTGCAGAAGGTTTAAATAAATTGCAACTACACGTCTTCATGTTTGACTTGACACTGTGTGACGACTTCGTCATGTAAAATTTTTAGGACTGCAAATTGACCAAAATCTTGACTGGAAGACACACATAGAAATGATAAGTCCAAAACTGAGTTCAGCATGCTTTGCTTTAAGAATTTTGAATAATATATTAAAACAGGATGCATTACTTATGGTATATTTTGCATATTTTCACTCGGTAATGAGGTACGGGATCATTTTCTGGGGCAACTCTACCCATAGGGAGAAAATATTTAGATTTCAAAAGCGGGCAATAAGAATAATATGTGGAAAGAAAAAAAGGGAATCTTGTAAACCACTGTTCATGGGCGTCGGCATGGGGGGGCAAGGGGGGCAACTGCCCCCCCTTGGATTGCCCTATGGATTCATTTATTTGTGGTACTCTTTGTCAACCTACAGATGTTGCATGGAGAATAAAAAAATAGAATTACTTTATAATGAGTTTAGCAAGTATTAACTAATTATAACTATAATATTTAGGCTATTTATAATAATATCTCACCAAGGTCATTGCTCAAAAGAGCGTATTCTGTTAACTTAAAAAACTTTGTAGCCTCGTCGAATTCAGCTTGGGTTCAAAATAACGATCCGGTTAACTAAGTGAATATTAATGTGTTTAGCCTAATCATTTGAAATTGAGGTCCGAAATTGATTTTGCCCCCCCTTAACAAAATTCCTGGCGACGCTGCTGCCACTGTTTGAAAAATTAAGAGTCCTCACTCTTACAGGGGAGTATATATACTCTGTTATGTGTTTTGTAGTGAATAATATTGATAAATTTCAAACTAATTTTAGTGTACATGGACGTACTACCAGAAACATGAATGATCTACACAGACCAAATAACTCGTTAAAACTCTTTCAGAAGGGTGCGTATTATTCTGCAGTACAGATATATAACAAGCTTCCAAACAACATTAAATTATTATGTATTCAAAGAAAGATCAAACCTTTCAAAACAGCTGTCAAGGAATTTTTAATAACTCACACCTTCTACAATTTGGAGGAATATTTCCAGCTTGGATAAATTTGGCAGCTTGCAGTTTCTGTAGACCTATATTATTGTTATAACATGCATGTATTTTTTGATCTGACGTGTTCTATATCCTTGAGCCCCGCTCAACACAGGATCTACAGGACGAGATATCTACATCTACATCTACATCTACATCTACATCTACTGGTAGAATAGGCTATATAAAAAATTGTCATGTACATGTGCATTTAATATATAAAATGGCCGACTTCAGTATTGCCAACATATAGAACAAAATATCTCACAATTATGTTGAATGTTACACATATTGCCAACATATCAACATTTCTAACTTAAAAAACCCCTTGTTTAACATAATCAAGAGGGATTGGATTCTTAAATCTGTTTTGACTTATACTAACTTCCTCCACAAAACTTAAGATACTATCAGCGATAAACCTTTTTCCTATGTTATTAAGGTGAAGTCCGTGCCTCGTGTGAAACCGTGATCCTAGTGTGCTTATATCTACTGGCTTAGCATTACTAAAGTGATTACAAATGTTAGATATCTTGCAGTTAACTCTCTTGATTTCTTGATTTACTTCTGACCAAATGGGTAGATCATATCTGTGAGGCACTGAAAGCATCAGTACGTTCGTATTGCGCAGCTCTCGAAGTCTTTGCTTTAGTGATCTAAGAAGTCCATCCGCTTCATTATGTGCAACATCATTAGTTCCCCCGATGAGGACAGCCACATCATCATTTCCTAGATCACTACACATAGATTCACTTTCCTTGGTAACTTCTTTGAACGTGGCTCCTGGTTTTACTATGCTGACGACTGAGTGATTGCTAAGGCAAAGAATTTTACTAGCCACATTTCTTCCCTGGCTGTCAGAATAACACCTTATTTTAGAAGACTTCATGCATCTTGTTGTCGCCTGATATAATTTTTTCTCACTGTTTACTTTGGACTTAGGCCTAGTTACATCACTTTTGTAGTTTGCCTTATTAGTGGTATTGACGGTGGTTGGGGTGCACTTTTTACTTGATTGTTCAGTATAATCATCATGAGGCCTATTTACATAACTGGTTTTCGAACTTAACCTAGGCCACGACTGCTGATCACTGAGCACATTGTAAGCATTCTTCAAAGGAATACTGAATTGTGGTGAGGAGTATACTCTCTGAGATGTCTTAGCAGGTTTAAGCCAAGTAGCATCTGAAATGGTGTCGCTTGCACGTGAACATTGTATACGGCAAAGTTCTTCTTGCAGTGCCATGATATCTTCTTGAAGGCAACTAATAGCCTGTTTCAATGACAGATTTTCTCGTTGTAAGTTCAAAATCACTGGTTCATCCATTTTGACTATCGAACAAGCACTATTTGAAGCTTGCGTCTGACCGTTACTAGTAGCTGACTTTTCGCGGCAATCCTCACAGGTCCATTCGTTGTTGTTTTTTTAATACAGGATCTACTTTACCACATCTAAAATGTACGTAGTAGTCACATTGGACACATAATATCCCATTCTTAACATTTTTGTTGCACCTTCTACAATAGTAATGCGATAATACTGGTGTTTTGTAGATCGCAGCTTGAGCTTCCTCTAGCCTAGGCGCCATAAATAGGAGTGTTGTATTTATTAGAACACGCTATAAATCAAAAATCAAATCAAAGTTTATTGTCATTGGGTTCACAGAACAATAGACAAAGTCACATATTAAATAAGACTATTTGAAGCTTGCGTCTGACCGTTACTAGTAGCTGACTTTTCGCGGCAATCCTCACAGGTCCATTCGTTGTTGTTTTTTAATACAGGATCTACTTTACCACATCTAAAATGTACGTAGTAGTCACATTGGACACATAATATCCCATTCTTAACATTTTTGTTGCACCTTCTACAATAGTAATGCGATAATACTGGTGTTTTGTAGATCGCAGCTTGAGCTTCCTCTAGCCTAGGCGCCATAAATAGGAGTGTTGTATTTATTAGAACACGCTATAAATAAAAAATCAAATCAAATTTTATTGTCATTGGGTTCACAGAACAATAGACAAAGTCACATATTAAATAAGATATAAAGCCATTAATAAGATACAAAGCCATTTTTAACATACACATAAGTAATATCATTAACCATAAAAACCATAAAAAAACATAAATATGAACAACAATTATCGCCAGATGATCAAAATTTTTATTTAATATCACAGGCATAGTAATTTATAGCATTCCTTAAATTGAGATCACTTCAGGAAGTTCATCTAAGCTATAAAAGGGGTTTGATATAAGCCAATTAAAGAGCCAATTTTGAAGTTTCTTGGGTGGCGCACTTGTTATTTGCATAGGTAATTTATAGTATAGAGTCATTCCGATTATTTCGTAGCTATTTAGAGATTTAGTTAATCTACAATATGGTAAATCTATTTTGTTGCAATTCCTCGTGTTATACTGATGAATATCTTGCCTTAACTGTGTGTTGGTTATAGACTCTTTTGTGTACATTACTACTGTATATATATATATATATATAAATTTATTATTGTCATTATTTTGAAATTAACAAAAAGTGACTTACAGTGTTCCATTTGATTGGAGTTTGATATTATTCTAATGGCCTTTTTTTGTAATAGAAGGATCTTTTTAACGTGCTTACTATTTCCCCAAAATAGAATGCCATAAGAGATAATGCTATGAAAAAACGCATAATAAGATGATCTTACATACATTGCCGGGACGTGATTTTTGAGCTGCTTCAATAAGTAAATGACTCTTGATAGTTTACCCGAAATATAATTAATGTGGTCTTCCCAAGACAAGTTTCTATCCACATATATACCTAAAAACTTTATGCTTGATATATCAACATTGGTAAAACCATCCCTAAGACTGAAATTTAAAGTTTGAGTTTTGTTTTCGTTTAATAGAAAACCGTTTGCCCTGAACCATAGCGATGCTTGCGATAGTGTAGATTGAGATAGGGCTTTGAGCATTTGAATATCAGAGCTAGTATGGAAAAAGGTTGTATCGTCTGCATACAGTATGGAGTCACATTTTACTGCATATGGAAGATCGTTTATCATAACTAAAAATAAAAGCGGCCCAAGTATTGATCCCTGTGGCACACCAAACTTCACATCCACCTCACTCGATCTTACACCATCAACCCATACAGCTTGCTTGCTACCTATTAAATAGCTTTCAGTTAAGCTGAGAGCTTCTTTACATACACCATAATATTTCAGTTTATCTAGTAAGATAGAGTGCTTTACACAGTCAAAGGCTTTACTGAGATCGCAAAATGTAGTCTGTGCAAAGTCTTTATTTTCATAGGCATAAAGATTTTTTTTTTTTTCACCAATGCATCCATTGCACCAATGGTAGATCTTCCCTTTACAAAACCGTACTGTGATTCATTAAATAGATTGAATTGATGGAGATATTCATACAATTGCTTGTGCATTATGCTTTCAAGAATTTTCGAGAGACAGGGAACCAGTGAAATTGGTCGATAACTTGATGGACAGTCTTTAAACGCTTTTTATAAACCGGGACGACTCTTGATACCTTTAGCACATCCGGAAATTTACCATCAGTTATACATTTATTTAGACAGTAGGTGAGTGGATCTAAGATGCAATCAATGCAATGTTTCAATATATTAAAAGTAAAACCATAAGTATCTGAGCTAGTTGATGTTTTGAAGCTATTTACAATATAATGTATATCTTGTGGAGTTACATGATGGAACACAAATTCAAGCGTCTCATGGTCCAAGAGATTATTACAGTTTTGTTTCATAAGGTCCAAGGCTGTTACGTTTGGCACCATGATATCTTCATGGACCTTGGATACTGAATCCAAAAAGAAGTTATTCATTTCATCAGGAGATATTGATAAGGGCTCCTTATGCTTTTGCATCCGAACAGATTTGATTATTTGCCAAGCCCCTTTACATTTATTATTAGAGGACTCAATTATCAAGGAGTTGTGTTCCATCTTAGCATTATTAACTGCTTGCTTGTATGCCTTCAGAGTGTCAATATAAACTTTCCTTGACGCTTCTGTTTTTTTTACCCTATTGATATCAAGAAATACAAGAAGCATTTTTTTCATTTGTGCTAGATCAGATGTATACCATATTTTTGAATTAAACCTATTTTTACCCTTAGTATTGCTTTTTACTACATATGTTTTTTCCGGAACACAAGTGTTAAAATGTTGAAATATTATATTAAAAAATGTCATAAAAGCTTCTCCAGAATTCAAAAGATCAGTTTCCTTAATAAATTTATCCCAGTCAACACTTAAAAGAGAATTTCTAAATAAAAGTAATTTATCAACAGTAATTGGCCTGGTTACAACGGTTTTTACTTCTAAAGGTGGGTTTCTTCTCATACACCAATCTTTTGCATGTACCCATACACACTCATGGTCAGAGAAGGGAAATACTGTTACGTCACATGTAATATTTATTAGTTCAATGTTTGAGAAAATATTATCTAGACAGGCCCTATTTCTAGTAGGTTTAGTATTGTGAGCAATTACATTATGTTGCCTCAAAACATTATTAAAATCTTGTACTGTATTTTTATCTGTTGTAATATCAAAATCAGAATTAAGATCTCCCCCAAGAACACATTTAAATTTACAAAATTTGGGCCTTGTAATATAAACAAGCATTTCATCAAGCTTATCTAAAAATATCTGAGCACTGGCATTGGGTGATCTATATAAGGAAATTACCACTAATTCCGGATCATTAAATACAATGCCTGTTGCTTCGAAGTCCATGTCCTTACAAAAATTGTCAAGATTTAAAGTACTACATTTTAATAAAAGATCATACTTCACAAAGATGCACACACCCCCATGTATATGCTGCATTCTATTATAACTGCTTTTTAAGGCATAATCATCGAGTTTAATAAAAGGTATGTGGTCATCCGAGCACCAGTGTTCACACACACAGAGAACATCAAAGTTATTATCTATACCATAGTTGTTTAAAACAACATGCTTATTATTTAGTCCTTGTATGTTTATATAACCAATCTTTAGATTAAAATTATGCCCATTTAAGTTCTTATTTATTCTAAAAAAAGGTCCTTTAAGTGGGATAGTAGAAAGCGGTTCAGAATTTGAGAGATTACTTGCTATGCACTCCACTATTCTATCACTGACATACCTTTTCCCAAGTTTATTTAAGTGTAGGCCATGTATAGTATGGAATCTTCTTCCTATCTTGCTTAGATCAATAAAATTACAGTGAGGAAACAAATTACATATTTTTTGCATGTCTTTGTTGGTTTTGTCAATTAGTTTATTAATACAGGACCAGTTTGCCAGATCATACCGGCGTGGAATTGAAAATAGGATAACATTGGTGTTATAGAAGATCCCTAGCTTTCTTTTTAGGGTTACCAATGCCTCCCTTGCATCATTCGTACAAATATCATTGGATCCAGCTTGTATCACCACATAGTCTTTTTTGCAGAGATCTCTACAATCCTCTGGTATTATATCTTTAGTTTTAGCTCCCGGCTTCACCATTGAGGTGATAGTAACGTTACATTCATTCGTTAATTCCTTATATAGATTTCTTCCCTGGCTATCTGCGTAATGATACACCTTAATTTTATTCTTTTGTTGAGGTAACTTAGATATGGACTGACTCTTTTTTGTATCCGAATGTTGTTCATTATCAATATTTGGCCTAATTATAGGAGTACTAGACCTTGATAGGGATGACTCATACCTGCTTTGATCCGGATATAAAGTTCTTGTTTGTTTTCTTTTTCCTCTTGACTGGGTGTTACAGTTTGGCGCCTCGTCATCAAAGTCCGATGAAGATTCCAGGCAGGCAAAACGGGTTTGCAACGCTAATGGAGGAAAATCTTTCAAGTCCAACGGATTCAATGAAAAAGAGCTGTTCTTTCCAGGCGAGGGCCTTGGACCCAGCTTGCGTTTCAAATTCACTATTTCAGAGACTTGATAATTCAGTTTGGCTATTTCCTCTTCTTTTTTTAAGTACATCTCAGCAAGATTAGCATTTTGTTTCCTCTCAGCTTCATAACTCTGTTGTAATTCTTGAAAATCAGCTTGTAGTGCCACTATAACCTCATTCAAGTTTTTTATTTCATCTTTTAACATTGAATTTGATTTTATTAGGGAACACTTATTACATGCCTACTCTTCATCAGACCCTGAGAGTCTAACATATTCTTTTTTATCTAACCCTACACAATAAATATGATACCACTGTTCACAGTCTAATTCACACTGGATTGCCTCACTATCTTCTTTCACAACCTTATTACAAAAGCCACATTTAGGAGCTTTACTTTTGCCCTCCATTTTATTAGATTATTACAATTGAGCAATTACAATATAAAACTTGTAGCCTAATCCTCACATATGAAGCGCGTATCTATTGTGGTTCAGGTCACAGGCAGGAACTATAATGATGCAGAAATTATTTGACATTTAATACAAACTATAAGAATTACTCATTTTTATCAATTAGTTATAATATTATAGCGGGGTGAACAAGCTGAAAAACATTTCACATCCGGCAACCAATGCGCCACTTTGGATTCAGATAGTACATGGGTAGACGAGTCTAAAAAGCCCGGGACACAAGTTTTCCTGGCCCTCTAGCGGTTTTGATGACGTAATCAATATGGCCGCCAAAGTTGTATGACACGCTTCTACATTTCCCTATATAACTTGGGTTTGTATTTTGATATTAACCTATATTATTAGTGATTATTAATCAGGAGGAAACGTGCTTTCCAGCGGTATATCTGACATTATTGTTTGCGTTCATAATACCAGAAACATTTGTACCTGAATTAAAAATTTTGTTTTTGTTTTTGATTTTTCGAAACATTTTGCTAAATAACTTGGAATCCGTTACATGTAGATGAAAATGTGTTCTATACTTTATTGTTCGTCAGACAATTTCCTTTCGAACGGTATATATGACTTATATTTTATCACAAACAGTTCCTGAAAATTTGCCAAAACAGTGTAGAGTTGCACTGCGAGTCGTTATGGCAACAATTTAATTTATATGGGTTCCGAAAAGTAATAGAGGGGCTTTATCACTGATTAAGTAGCAGATGTAATTGTTGTAATTTTTTATGTATAGGTAAGTAAATTCTAGATTTTTTGGGGGTACTTTTTAAAATCGTAGCCCCTTCAAAATTTAAATTTTTTGGGGGAGGGGGAACTTAAAAATGTAATAATAAATAAAATAGATTAAATTAATAAGATTCCATTCAGTAATACTAAATGTGTTGTGTGAGGAACTTCACCGTGTTAAGAAGATATTGCTTTCGTCTACCTCATAGGAAGACAGAAATTACCCAATCATGTAAATGAAGAGGAAGCATGAATTGGTTGATGCTACGACTGACCCAGTGGTTGCTCCGTTTGTATGGGAACTGTGTTTGTTATGCCAGAAGCAATCAAAAGAGCACTTGATCATTCCGAAGTATGAAGGTTACTTAACAATGGCAAAGAATCTTGCATTTTTGCTGAACATGGTGGGCTTCCAAGTGGTATAAGTAATTTGGATTAGTTGGACAATGGAAGTTGTCTTTCACATGCTGCACATGGAGCGAAATATCACAAATCCTGCAAGAATAAATATGACAGATAGATTATCTGGTGAAAAGAAACAGAAAGGACGTCCCCATTGCTCAGACCAAACTCCATCTACATCAAAATTAACGCAGCAGTGGCTAAAATTGAACAACTCGCGCATCCGCCATGTTGGCGGCATGTGTTATGCTTCTGACACAAGTGAGAATGTCAATAGTGAGATATTTTAAATATTAAAAACTAAATGTAAGCTTAGAATTACAGTGTTTGTGTTCATTTTAGTATTGTGTGCTATTTAGTAATTGCATGAAGTGTAGTGAGCTATAATATGGTTATTATTATTGCAGATACATTTCAATATTGTAGGCCACGTGTGTTGGTTAGAATTTATGTTTTCGACCCGTGTTTTTTATAGTGTTCCTGGGATTACTAAAAATATGGTGCGTTCTTGTGCAAGCATACAACTGCACAAGTCGTCAGAAGCAGGATTCGGGGATTTCTTTCCACAAGTATGTAATATAGCCTAGTTATATTATAGGTTAGGAGCGGTGTTGTATTTTGGAATGGATTGCACAACTGTAATTTTTCATAGTAATGTACTATATAGGGCTAGACCCCTATATTCTATAGGTTGAGAACAGTAATTTTAAATTTCATATCTTAATGACTCATGACATTCCATAAAATTACATATTTCAGGACCCGAAGGGCTATGTTTAAAGATTACAACTTACATTATTCACTAAAATGACTGAGAAAAATGACTTACTGGGAATGTCAACACAGGCCTATGATTTTGTGTTATTGCATCTATTTATGAACCAATAGGTGAGCATTAGATTGTATGGTTTCTATTTCGTTTAATTTCTTTACATTTTATTTTATTGTAGGCCTAATTGTATTAATTTAATCACATATTTCAGGACCCGAAGGGCTATGTTTAAAGATTACAACTTAAATTATTCACTAAAATGACTGAGAAAAATGACTTACTGGGAATGTCAACACAGGCCTATGATGTTGTGTTATTGCGTCCACATGCGATAAATGCAGGTAATTATGTTTAGTTCTTACACTTATTTATAGCGATATTACTCTTAACTCGTGTTTAATTAATTTTTTAATTATTTATGAGATTAAATACCGATTGGTTTATGTTTCCTTTTACGTTTAACAGCTGTATGTCGTCTGCTAAATGATTTCTTGCAGACAAGATGGCGGCGAGCGACCACTTCTATTTGGAGCCGTTTCACGCCGTCTGCGCAGCTGGTGGTGTGGGGACTTGGCAGCTTTTATTTATTTATTTATTTCTTAAAGGTCCCAAAGAGCTCGCATAAAGGGACAGTCAAAAGTACATCATAGGCAGACTTTACAAAGTAATAGAATAGAGACCGCACAGATTATAAGAAAAAAAATATATATACAAAACAAACAAAAATATGTCAAAAATACATGGAAAAACAAAGGAGAGTATTAATTTATAGAATAGAACCAGAGTTCAATACTTATTAATAGACTAAAGTTAAAACAAATTAACAAAGTAATACTCAAACATAAGTATAGAATATAATACAAGGGAGAAGATCAATTAAGAGAAAGAAATTTAATTAAGTAAAATTAGATTAATTAAACATTAAATATAATCAACTTGCTACCCAGAAGTTTAAGCCATTACACAATTTACTTAATACTAAAAGAGTACAAAGAGTCACAAACAATGTTTCTTTTTAAAACTAAATTTACAATACTACAATTTACTTAATACTAAAAGAGTACAATGAGTCACAAACAATTTTTCTTCACAGAAAGTTATATAAAACACATTTTTTTAATTTTTTTTTAATTTCCAACAATCGCTATTGAAATTATTCTTTTGAGATGTTACAGAAAATAAAGATGAAGTTATCAGAGTTATAGACAGTTATTGAAATATTCATTAAGCAGGTGGGCTTTTACCTGTTTTTTTGAAAACCGTTAATTTGCTAGCTTTTTTTATATCCTGAGGTAGATTATTATATTGTTTTGTCATCATGCTAATAAAACCCTTTAAACCGTATTTGGATGTTTCAGTAGTATTTACTATGAGGTTATTTTGACCTCTTGTATTATGATCATGTATATTATTGAATTTAGGGATGTAAATCTTACTATGGAACAGATCATTGAGAACTTGAAAAGCAAAGGTAGTGATTGATAGTTTTAGTGATACTACCAGGGGAGTAATTCCTGATTCCTGAAAAATCTGCTTCGTGGGAGTATGGAAGTCTAAGTTAAAAATTATCTTTATAGCCCTGTTTTGTAATGTTTCAAGTTGTCGTAGTTGAACCTTATTACAGGATTGCCACACTATATCCATATATTTAAGATGCGAATGTATAAGTGCATAATAAACATTTTTTAAAAGAGGTCTGGGTAACCCATTGTCTCTCAGTCTAGCAAGAACCCCAATAACTGATATAATTTTGTTTTTATTTTTTCAATATGGTTGTTCCAACTAAGGGTAGAGTCTAAAATGAGTCCTAGAAAAGTGATGTTATTTACCTCTTGAATTATTACATTGTCTAGTATCAGATGTTGATGTTGGTTATGAATAAAGCTAGGTTTCCTGAATAAGATATATTTTGTTTTATTAGTATTTAGGACCAATTTGTTATATTTTAACCATTTATTTAGAAGATTCAGGTCTGTTTGCATGTCATTAATAATAGATATTTCAGAAGTTCCAGAGTAAAAAATTGACATGTCATCCGCAAATAAGGTGATTTTACCTATTAAATTAAGTTTAGTGATATCGTTAATAAATAGTAAAAATAGTATAGGACCGATAACCGAACCTTGTGGAACACCAGATTTTAATTTCAGCATATTCGATTTAACATTATTAATGGAAACATATTGATAGCGATTTTTAAGGTAACTTTCAAACCATCTAAGAGGAATACCTCTGATACCTAGATTGTTCATCTTACTAAGAAGCAAATCATGATCTACCATATCGAAAGCCTTTTTCAAGTCAATGAACAGGCCAGCTGCAATCTGATTATTATCTAGTGCTTTCTGTATAGGGACAATTGCATCAATCACTGCATTTACAGTGCTAGATTTTTGTAAGAATCCATATTGGGCAGAGTTGAGAATTCTATGTTGGGGATTGTTTATGAAAGATAATAACCTTTTTTTCATAACTTTCTCTATTATTTTTGAGAGTGTTGGTAAAATACTAATAGGTCGATAATTATTTGGATCCATTTTCTCCCCACCCTTATGTATAGGAATAATTTTGGCGGTTTTAAAAATGTCAGGCATTATTCCTTCACTGAAAGAATCATTTATAAGTTTGACTAGGTGTGGGAGCAGATGTTGTCCACAACGTTTGAAGGCAAGGCTTTGGATGTTATTATCAGTCATGCTGCATTTATTCTTAAGTGTTGAAATTATGTTATTCACTTCATCTACATTAGTAGGTAATAGGAAAAAGGAATTTTCATTAATATTTATGGTGTTTATCTCATCTGTAATGACTTGTGGATTAGGTCTTAAAGATATCGGAATATTGACATAGAAGTTATTTAGTATGTTACAGACATCATGATTGTCAGATATCACTTTATTGTCATATTTTAATTTAATAATTTGAGCATTATTTGGTCTACTTTTATGTAATAGATTGTTAGCAATATTCCACATTTTTTTATCATTAGTATCTTTAGTTAATTTAATAAAGTATTGCTTTTTTAGTTGCTTTTTCAATCTAACAACTTGCCTAGATAGATTTTTGTAATCATTGTGTAAATTTATAGATGCATTGATTTTTTTTGTTTTGGCAAAGAGGATATCTCTTCTTTTTACTAATGCTAGCAATTCCTCATTAACCCAGGGTTTGCGAGGTTGATGGGCTACTTTTATTATTTTTTTTGCTGTACAATCAATTTCCCCTTGTTTTATATAATTTACCATAATATGCTCCGCTAATTTATTTACATTTTCAGTATCATAGTTGAAGGGTGTATTAGCATAATATAAGTTCAACTTAGGGTAATCAACTTTAGTACAATACTTGTTGTTGCAAGTGGTTTGAGGTGGAGCATCAATAATAGGATTAACATAGAGAGTAAGTAAATTGTGGTCACTTATATCAGAACAAATGTTGGCCAATGTTAAATTAACATCGGTGAAGTCGGTGAGAATATGATCTAGTAGTGTAGCTGAGGTGGATGTTAATCTAGTAGGTGATCTGTTGCAGAGTTTAAGATTATAAATATTACAAAGATCAAGATATGCTTTCACAAAGTTGTTATCCCTATCAAGTAAATTGATATTAAAGTCTCCAAAAATAAAAGTTTGACACCTTGGTTTGTGTAATAATATTGCTTCCAAATCAGGTAAGAATTCAGGTGTGTTATCAAATTTCGGGTTGTATACCCCTATAATATTAAGCAATATATTATTGTGATTTTTAATAGTAAGGCACAATATACTGTTGTATTTATTGACATTAACCTCTTTTTCCACAGTTAAAGAGTCTTTGATATATATGGAAATACCACCTCCTTCTTGAGTCCTTGTTATATGTGTTGGGGTGAAGCCACATATATTAAAGTATTGTATTTCATTTTGTTTAAGCCAGGTTTCAGCAATTATGATGATGTCAATATAACCTAATCTATCCAGCATAAATTCCAATTTCTCTAGCTTATGTCTAATGCTTCTTGCATTGAAATAGAGAAAACTTAATTTAAATCTATTAGGGTATTTAGATTGACATATGAATTGATCCATATGTTCATAGCTTGATTCAGAGATGTCTAGGAAATCCATTATGAAAATTATGCAAGAAATTAGGTTAGGTTACATAGTGTAGTCCTATTTGTTAAGTTTCAAATTTAGGTTAAGTAAGTCCTTTTCATTCCTTATTTGTTTAGCACTTCCGCCTGGTTTTAATCTTATCATTATTTTACAATTCCTAACCCATGTAGCATCTATGATTCCTTCGTGCTTGAGATCTCTCGCTTTTTTTGCTAAGGTATTGCTCACAGGACTCAGGTGGTCAGCGCGATGTCAATATGATTGTAGCTGATGTCAACTTCAAGAGATGATCCCAAATTACAGATCACATCATAAATGTCTTCATTTTGATCTTCTGGGATTCCAGTAACTATTAAGTTATTTATCCTTGAATACTGTTTGATGTCTTCTAGTTCTTCTTTTAAATCATTTTCCAATAGCTTTACTTTTTGCAGGTTATGTACCTCTTCTTTTAAGGTATCTATGTGGGTCCTAAGATCATCATACTCTTTACTGATGAACTCAGTGTTCTTTCTGATTTCACTATTTTCCAGTTTTAATTCTTTAACTACCTCGGTGAGTCTCTTTTCCGTGTTTTCGACCAATTTTTTTAGATTGTCGAGGTGCATTGGTTCCGTACAATCCTTGCGGTTACACGTCCATTTTCTGTCACTTTTTGGCTCCGTTATTTCTTTATATTCCGATTCATTTAGGCCAATGCATTGTGAGTGAAACCTACGTTCGCACTTACCATCACAGGTTAGGCCTTTTTGGTTATTTTTGACTCCTTTTCCACAAATTGTGCAGTCTAACAAATTACCAACAGAGACTGCCGCCGCCATCTTGAACATGTTGACTTTAGTTTGATTCTTTGCTGTACTCCGTGATTGACTTCGTTCTCTGTGTGCAATAGGGATGTAGCGAACCAGAACCAACAGATGTCTCCACTGCTCTAGCCAACGCCACCTTGGAACAAGGCCGCAACACGCATGACCAGAAAAGCAGTGACGTCACGGCTAGGGGTCCTATTATCGTGCCTATTATGGCGTACTGTTGTTTGTGTAAGCTCGTGTGGTGAAGAGTTTTAATTGCATTCGGAGATAAAAGAATTATTTAAAAATTAAGTTGGTCGATTTCTATGCATTCTTAATAAGTATATATTTACATATATACATAAAATATATGAAGAAGTATTGCACGGCAGCTTGTGAAGGAATTGAATCCACGTCCCAATTCTGTGGTGAGTTGAACATTTGAAGTGTTTTTAATATTTACCACATGTTTTTAATATTTACCACATTTAGATGCAGATTGTGCATTTTGTACTTGAATAAGCCTATTTAGGCTTTGATGTATCAAAATATGCATATTTTCAGATTATTTTAAAACTGCATTTAATATTAACTGGGAACTACCTAGGCTATTTACTTTAGGTATGTAACATAACCTAGAATTGTTCCATAGGCCTATTATCGGCACTTCTCGATTCTTTTCAGGTGTGTGAATTAAATTTCAATCCATGTGATATTGAAAGGACTACATCAGTATACGACCCAAAAACTGGAACGTTATTAACTGCACCATTGGATCGGCCACGCTTGAGAAAAGGTTGGTTCCTTTTTTTCAGCTATCCTGTTCAGATTACTAAGAAGCCTAGGAATAAGAGTAGAATCGGTCTCACCCTAGTCCCCTAGTAGGGCCTAATTCCCAAATACAATTGTGTTAAAAGGTTCATTATCTACTCCTTGCTCTTGTTAAGACTTAGGACTTCATTGCCGTTTTTTTGCCTAAAGCTTCTGTTAAGGATAAAACACAAATTCAGAATTCTTAAGTTTTTACCAGAACCTGTTTTTGATACTTTGTCTACTACAAGGTTATGTAGGCCTATGCTTAATCTTTTTTTTTTCATCAGGCGCAGTACCTTCTATCTTGCCTGAATGCCCTACTTACTTGTCGACTCCATCAACATCCAGAGAAGACCCAGAGGATCGTAGACAACGATTGGAGAATGCTTTCCTGAATGCAGCTGTAGCAGAAAGTATATTGAACCAGGAAAATCATATGAAGAAAACTTCAATTAGTTCACTTGATGAATTGTATAACATAATCAGTGATTGTGACCTGAAGAAGGAATGGATAGTGGTGAAGAAAGACATGTCCCTGTGTTTTATATGTGCCATATCCTAAAGTTCTTTGTCATGCTATAATCGATGACAAACTCAGCCTGTCAGTGCATGTAAATGACATACAGATCAGTCGATACAAAATGTTACAATGCCAACCACTGTAAGTACCACATCTGATTTATGTTGTCTTTTAAATAATGTTTATTTAAAATTCATGAATGTTAAAAGCACAAGCATTGAAGACAACATTGTTTTTGTGGCTGATATTCTAAGCGGGTTAGCTTTAAAATTGCCAGATAATCAGGATGAAAACAGGTTTCTCTCATAAACTGTAAAAAATCGAAGGCAAGATATAGTTGGGACACATTAGTATTCTGGTCACTTGTGCACTCCATATCACCCCAGTGGTCTCATCGCTATGCCTTGTCCTATGACTATATCAAGGTTATGTAGTAAACTTTCAACTACACCTATACTGGAGCAGAACCCAGAACATTTGCTGAAGTATCTTGCTAAATAAATGACATTACTAAATGGTGACGATTATTGTTGTTCTGATGGATGAAATTCATTTGAAACCACAATTGGATTATAAAGGGGGAAACATTGTAGGTCATTCATACAGTGGTCCACCCATGTCTCCATTTGTATTGTATGTGGGCATATTGGCTTTCAGGGCCTTTGTGTTTTGAAAGGGTCTCTCTGTGCTTCCTCTATTATCTTTGCTGCTTGTGTTTCCATGTAGTCTTCCTTTTTATTTATCAGGAGGGCTTTGTATTCCCTTCTTGATTGACTGTATAGCGACAGATCCTCTTCCCTTCGGGAGACACGTGCTTTATGTAAGTTGTTTATTACTGCTTTTCTCTTATTATAACAAGCTGAGTCGAACCATGATTTTGCTCTTCGGGACCCTAGTATCTTCGTTACTGTAGCTTTCCGTATCAGGCATTCTATGGACCTCATTGCATTATTCAGATCATTTTTTCCTATCTCTTCTCCACAGGCTGTTTTTATGGTAATATGATAATTTAAACTTATAAATTTACTATATAAATTTTACTAAATGTACCGTATTTCTAAGCACACCTGACATCTTTGTATTAAAGAATAATGACATTAATGTTGTGTTATATTTTTATATCATGTGATGTTCCCTTTCCTTGTCTTTCATATACTTCAAGGCAAAAAAAGTGTACAAAATATATTTTTAATTAGGCTGTAAGCTTTTATATGTTGTGCAATGTACTGTTGTGTTATTTTCCTTTATTAAGTGCCAGTATGGAACTTTATGAGATTGTGTGTGGGGACGAAAAATGTCTGTCCGTCTGTCTGTCCGTCCGTCCGTGTGTCTGTACGCGCGATAACTCAAATACGCTTTGTCGAATTTTAATGAAACTTGGTATACACGTTTATAATGTCCATGGGAAGAACCCTATTGATATTGAACCAAATCGGTTCACCGGTACCGGTGAAATGCCCAATTTAGTGCCTATTTTAATAGATTATGGCGCCTTTCTAATAGAATGGCGCCATAACTGAAATACGCTGTATCGGATTTCCATGAAACTTGGTATACTCATTTATGACGTTCATGAGAAGTGCTTTACTGAATTTGAACCTAATCTATTGACCGGTACCGGAGTAAACCCCAATTTAATGTCTACTTTAAAGGCGCAATAACTCAAATACGCTTTATCGTATATTTATGAAACTTCGTATACGCATTTATAATGTCCATGGGAAGACGTCTATTTATAATGGATAAAATCGGTTGACCTGTTTCGGAGTAATGCTCAATTTAGTGCCTATTTTATGGTAATATACGTATTCGAAAGAATTTATAAAAAAAATGAAAATCAATTATCTTGACACTGCCTATTGTTTTACTGTTATCTTATAAGGCCTTGGAAATTAAAATACAGGTAGCTATGACAAAAAACACTATCGATTTACAAGCGCTTATCCAACTAGACCGTTAAAATGACCCCGGTGGCCGAGATGGTAACGCTTTGGCCTCACATTCTGGAGTCCATGGTTCAAAACCCGAAACCGGCCAATTTGAATTTTTTTTTTACATTTTTATGTGAGTGTGCGATTGTCATGATATCACATATCTGTACAGTTCAGGTGATGCTGGAAGATTTTAATCTCATTAAAAAAAAAACTAGACCTTTGTTCTTCCGTAAGCCCTGCTTAATGAATAAATCTGGAGCTTAACTTGGAAATCAATTTAAAAAAAACATATTCTGCATATCATAATTGCAGTCATAACTGTTTAAACAAAAACATACTGGCACTTTGTTACATCAGTTTACCTGATTTTATTTTTATTTTCATTCTGTCGGAAATCCGAAAATATAGTTAGAAATATGCTAAAAATTCTAATTGCTTAAAAGAAATTGCAAAAGTAAAATTGTAGGCCTAAATACTGAAAACGTTTTACTTTGATGTTATGAGGATAAAACTTGCAGAATATTTTATATCACGGCAACAGGACAAGGTTTTTTAGTTTATAAAGTTATAATTTTACTAAATGTATTTGTAAGCACACCTGACAACTTTGTATTAAAGAGTAATGACATTAATGTTGTGTTATTTTTTTAAATCATGTGATGTTCCCTTTCCTTGAGTCATTTATGTATTTCAAGGCAAATAAAGTGTACTAAATATATTTGTAATTAGGCTTTAAGATTTCATATGTTATGCAATGTACAGAGTGTTATTTTCCTTTATTTTTATTTTCAATCTGGCGGAAATCCGAAAATATAGTTAGAAATATGAAAAAAATTCCAATAGCATAAACGAAATTGCAAAAGTAAAATTGTAAATAACTGAAAATGTTTTACTTTGATGTCATGAGGAGGAAACTTGCAGAATATTTTATAACACGGCAACAGGACAGGTTTCTTTAGTTCCTTAAAATGAAAACGAAAATTGCCATGCATTGGCCTAAATATACAAAAGTGTTTCATTTATATTCAACATGCAAAAATACTAGTAAAATAAATCATCCGCTGATTAAATATTTCCGTACGAACTTGGAGAATATCGCGAAGTAGTCGGACCCCTGCTGTGACGTCACTCGTTCCGTGTTGCGGCCTTGTTCCAAGGTGGCGTTGCTCTAGCCGGTATGCGCTAGCTGTTCGTCACTTGTTTTTCGAGTTGTTGTCTGCTGGTTCCATGCTTTTAAATGGCGTTTCATCTTAGCAGACTGAAAAATACGTTCGAACTTTTCTTTTTTTGTAGCGCGTAAAACGCTACTACCCACATTTCTTTGTATACTGGACACTTCCAGAATATATTTTCGTGAAAAAACTTAAAGAAAAATTACAAAAGATAGACGCTATATATGTCGAAAAGAAAAAAGAATAAGCTGACAAATACTGTGAGAAATGCTCGCTATTAACTACATTACTATGTTCCCGACGTGCAAAATGTTATGCAGATATGGATATTTATATACTGTACAGTGCTGCTAATTTGGCAATTGGGTATGATTCAAAGTAACTAAAAGAATATACCTCTAGGGTTCAGACAGTAAAATACTAATTGATATACGTGATAAACGCTGATTTATGTGGTGTGTATTCGCAGACATTTTTAATATTATTTATTTTCTATATCAAATCCATATTTAGCCTATACCGTCATATTAAAAACGTATTCAAAATCAAAATATTAAAATATGTTTACATCACGAAAAATTACCTTTCCTGTCCCTCGTAGTTGAAAAAGATGGGAACTTGGGAATCGACGAGGCCTTTTTTTTCTTCTTCTCATTCCTCATTCTTTCTTATTCCTTTTATTATCGGTAAGTTATGCTAGACCATCGTTACATGATTTTCATTTCTAGTTATGAAACAGAATATTGTTAAGAATATATTTTCATTGCATGACATAGCAGATTATAAAGGCAGAATTTAATAATTATCATACGTTAAGTTATGTAGCCTATTAAATTGGCAACCCTATTGTCACAATTTTTATTCGAGGCCGTCAATCTAACTTGGCTATTTAAAAATCACAGAATTTATATTTT
Source organism: Ectobius pallidus (assembly GCA_964059195.1). Taxonomy (NCBI): domain Eukaryota; kingdom Metazoa; phylum Arthropoda; class Insecta; order Blattodea; family Ectobiidae; genus Ectobius; species Ectobius pallidus. The sequence goes on along the minus strand of CAXKWD010000006.1, from coordinate 54,638,696 downwards.
GATATCAGATGCAATAGAAGGCTACAGTAGCCTAATATACACATATTTATGCAGCAAAGTAAAATTAATAGGCCTAAAATAACTAAATAAATTAAACAGGGAAGTGGTCTTTAAATATAAAGGTGCACTAAAGATACAGTTTAACAAAGCTATAAAACTAACACAATGTACTGTAATTATCATTGCGTTACTAGGTAATTTTAATTTATTTATTGTAATTTACTCTATTTTTAAATGGCCCATAACATCTTCTCGATGCTCACGGCAAATTTAATATTAATTTAAAAATTAAAGAATATCTAATCCCCGCACTGCATATAAATATTCCTACATTGATAACATATTACTGCAAGTAGAGTATAAAATAATGTCGTCTGTATCGGAAATATCTCACAATATTTGTTAGTTAATTCTTCCTTTTTAATGTTATTTAGAGCCTATCTGCTGTAATTTTTCTTTCGTCTTTTTGACACTTAAACATTCTAGAAGGGCCCAGTAGACAAGGAAGTACGTATAGTAGCCTCGTGTCCTCGATAAAAATATAAAATTACGAACATATTTTTCGGACTGAGAAGTTGGAACGCCATTTAAAAGCATGGTGCCAGCAGAAGACAACTGGAAAAACAAGTGACGAACGGCTAGCGCATACCGGCTAGTACACCCACGCTATCTGTCGGAGATGTTTGGCGAGCTACATCCCTATTGACAAATACTCTCAATGGGAACCTTTCTGTCAGCGACTCCCGATAGGTGGCAGCAGGGTCAAAAGAGGTCCAAGCATGTCGTCTGTTGTCCATTGAACATAATGGAACAGACTATTTAAACATCAATCAGAATGCCAGAAAACATGTTGTGGCGATCCTCTGTGTAAAACAGAGGTGTACACATATGCTTTACGAAATATATGGTTATAAAATACAAAGAAGATTAAACGGATGATGATAGTTAATAATCTATGAGTTCCTTCAAATCTCCTCGCTCAACACTTTCAGATCCTCAGAATTGACTCATTATCTTATTCATTTTTACAAAAAATAAAACTTAACAAGAAGTAGTATTCTCATTATCTACAACAGAAGGCCATGTTTCAAATATCTTCATCAAATGGACAAGATTCACTCATGTCCTGTTGCTTTAAACAGAAAGTTCGCCCAGCAGGAAACTCAACCATTTATTCTCTTTCAAACTATGATACAAAATTACTTCTATGGACAGTATTTGATAAATACAACTTACTTAATTTATCAACTTCATAACAAAAATTCACATATTTCTGTTTCACATTTTTTATAATTTGTATAATAAAATTATTAATATTTTGTTTAAATTTCTAAGTTTTTTCATTGCAAACATTAAAACAAATCGTAAAATTGAAACAATTTCAAAACTGAATTATTCTTACAGACATTGGTTGTTCTTGTAAATTGAAGATTAAAAAAAAATATGTACATATTTTAAAGAAGACGTCAAAGCATATTTTTCCTTTCTTTACTGGCAATTGGCACTGGCTATTTTTTCCCTCTAAATACAAAAAATAAAAAGAAATAAATCAACTACACTGTTATTATATACAACTCACTTTTATAATGCACATTAATGATATTAAAACACTATATTAGAACTGGAATTACCGATGCACGTAGATATTTTAACTCGAATCGAAGAGAACATAGTATTTTGAATTATTAGCATATGAGAACCCAGTACAATGAATAACAATTCCCTGCGAGCCATAATTCTGAAACTTATGCAATATAATTCTAAAACAAAAAGTATGAACCTATATTATGGATGGGCGTTGACGTTAAAAATATTACGCATTTAGGCCTATAGTAATAATCACAAGAAAATCATTTCCTTATTACCTTATTTTGACATTCCAGCTTCTTTCAAATTACGTTGACTTCATGAAAATAACATTCTATTACTAATATGATACACTATTCAAATACTTTTATTTTTATTTGTTTTCCACACAAAAACTTAATGACAGCTATAATTCTGGAACATGTCTTATTCGTAAGCCTTTAAAGGATATTATTTAGAAGCAAGCAAACGTAACCTAAATTTATTTATAAAATATTAATGATAATAGGAACAAAATATTTACACATTTGTATCCAAGTTCTTTACTTTCTATAACTACTGTGTTATATTAATCAAATATTAGCATCTGTTTACCACACAGTAAATCCATAACCGAAAGCTGAAATATATACAGAATATTGTGAAAGCAAACAACCATGAACCTAAATTACTTTTTAAAAATGACTTACAGTTTTAAGAATTTTTTTAACATATTTACGACTATGGTTATAAATCTAAAGAAGATGGGATGTTTTCTTTGTGAAGTACTGTACAACAAGTTTTAAATGTTCAATAAAATTTGAAATATTTCTTCACCATTTAACGAATACAAATGTCATCGCGATATACAGGAATAATTTTAATATTTTGAATTATTTGTCACTAAGCTACACATGTCTCTGCCACTGCAAAATATTTATTGTTCCTGTTTTTGCTGATACACCCCACGGGTTCTTTTCGACTTAATAATTACAACTAATTATTAGACATCAATTATTTAATTCTTTTAACAAATCAATACTTTTTCTGGCGATCTCACACTCTCCTAGGCAGAATATAGGTATCTGATTTCTGGAATATAACTTAAACGTTATTAATCGCCAGTTTTTATAGGAAAGCCAACATTATTCACATCTATTGATACGCATATGTATATGGCAGAACGGGATGGCAGGACCTCCTCAGACCCTGCTGCGCTCTGGTGGACAAATTTTTAACTGCACGCAAAAGGTTCCCATAAGTAATACCGTCCACTCCCTGCCTTTTTCCGGGACACGCTACTACTAGCGCCGCCAGTGAGCAGGAATGGGCAGTTACTGGTCAGCTGATGTAGTTAACGTTTGTCTGTTGTGTTTTGTGTACGAAAATATAATATAAATTCTAGTAAAACAGGGTGCCCATGGGGGGTGGGTTAAGACGCAGACTGCGTCATTGAAATTTCTGGGGGGGGGGGGAAATATTATCGTGTTATGAATTTTCTGGCCGGGGGTTGAAAATTGTTGCAAAATTAGAGTTTTATATGTTATAAATAAAAACGGCCAAGTTCTATAACTTCAAAAGGTCTCTTTTAATTCTTTATAAAGATAAAGATGAAGAATTTCGATAGCCATGAGCGTACCCGGGGGGGGGGGGGCGCAAGGAAAAAAATTTATATTATTAATTATTATCGTCAGGTGTTTTTCTTTTAAGACAATTATTATAATTGCAGAAGTTTTACCAAATCGACAACATGGAAGCAGAATCCACAGTGGATTAGGAAAGGGGGTTCAGACCCCCAAGAGTCAAAACCTAAAATTCTATATTTGTATTTAAAAAATATATTTATTTAATTAAACAAGATTTGTTGGTGTGTCAAATAAGTTATGATATAGCAGTTATTTTCTTTTCATAACATAATGAGTAGGCCTATTATGTCCACTGTTCCATGTGCTATTTAACTTTTCTTATAAATAGTAATAAGTATTATAATTTAGGTAACAATTTCATGTTTAAGTTGCCATCTCTTAGAGTATAGTAAACAAATTTGCTAACTAGTTTTTCAGTGCTAAAATAGCGTAAAATATGATTTTCATTATTAGTTCAACATTTAAAAATTTCCCGGGGGTGGACACCCGACTTAGGTAACATTTTCTTGTTTACATTGGCATGTCTTAGAGTATGGTAAACAAATTTCCTAACTAGTTTTTTAGTGCTAAAATAGCGTAAAATGTGATTTTCATTGATTCAATATTTTAAAAATTTCCGGGGCTGGACCCCCCACCTAGGTAATGATTTCGGGTCAATCCATATGAAATCATCCAATAATAAAATAATTTGTTGCTGACCTATTTTATTTTATTTTTAAGTATATATTTTCTGTTCCTATGTGTATCTGGGAACACAAAACAATTTTTTTCACATTTTTATCACTAACGCTTCGGCAACTAGTGGCCATTTTGCTTAGAAGGATCTGTCATTTTTGGCATTTTCAAAGGTTAGCGGTAAGTTAAATAACTATTTTATTTATGAAGATATCAACTTGAAGTAAAAACCATCTTAATCTACAATAAACAGGCTACAGTTCATGTTATGACCAAAAATTTGTTAGGTCTTAAGGAAATAATCTAAAACTCTATTAGAAAAAGCAGTTCCGATTAGAAAAAATTAACAACTTTATAAAACTTTTTTGCATAGAAGGGATGAAAACACATGTTTCATATTTTTCCCCCACAAAGATATAGTAGATCATTAGATGCTAGTAAAATTTGAGATCATTTATGTAAATCCTTTAGGTTTTATGAGTCTTCAAATATCGAGATTTTGCAGAATTGTTGATTTTCAAATTAAAATATCTCAAATGGGACTGAACAGAAAAATCTGAAATTTTCTCAAAATATTCTTCTAGTGCCTAGTAATCAACATATAAAATTTCATCACTGTGTTCTGACCAGAAGTATTTTATTTTTAATAAAGAAAATGCTAAAAAATAACACTGTCAAATGAGCGAATAACAGTGTTAAAATACAATAAAAATTGTCAAAAATAATATAGTTATTTGTTGTTGCTAGTAAAATTAAGTATGCCATAAAACTAACATATTAAATGTTCCATGGTAGTAGTCATAGTGATCAATACTCCAGCAGAAGGAGACCATATTGCCACATTTGCTGAGAAAGCCAGAATATTTGACTTGAAAAAGGCAAGTCTCTACAGACTCCTCTGTAGCTCCTTTGTTCAGTAATCAGTAGCTGTGCTTGACTGAAGATATCAAAATAGTTACCAGTACCCCTTCAGTTAAAAAATTGTTTATTTTAGCGATGGAGATGGTAGCCAGTACAAAAACAAAAATAACTTTTTGAATATTTGCAATCACTTTGAAGCTGAATAGCATTTTTTTGCCACTTCTAATGGAAAGAATGCTTGCGATGGGATTGGAGGGGGTACAAAGAGGGCTGTCTCGATGGCTAGTTTGCAAAGACCATATTTGGACCAGATACCTTCAGCAGAAGAAGTGTCCCAATTTTGTTCTGAAGAATTTGAAGGTATTTCCTATACACTTGTATAAACATTTGTTAAACCTTTGGCTCAGCTGTGAAACAAACTTCTAGCCAGGGGCGGATCCACGGGGGGGGGGGAATGGGGGAAATTTCTCCCCCCAAAATTTGTAACATTAAGCACAAATTATTCAAAATTTATTAGAACATAACCCAAATATTTAAATTAAAGCAACGACATTCATTATTTTGAAATACCTTTGTAAAAAAATGCTGAAATGTTCAATTTGTTTTCAATTGTGTACTGGGAATTAATTAATTTTTATGAGTAAAAACTTCCCTCTCTGCCCCTGCTTCTAGCATCATAAGGTGTTACATTCACTCAAAAAGTTATATTTATGGTGAACATAGTATTTCCATTTTGCCCAAATTTGAAATAAGACCTTTCGAAGTAAAGGACATTGTTGCCTGCATTATGATCAGATGGTGAAATTTATATTTTTTTAAATGAAGGGGCAACTTTTTTGATATTTTCAGTCAAGCACAGCTACTGATTACTGAACAAAGGAGCTACAGAGGAGTCTGTAGAGACTTGCCTTTTTCAAGTCAAATATTCTGGCTTCCTCAGCAAATGTGGCAATATGGTCTCCTTCTGCTGGAGTATTGATCACTATGACTACTACCATGGAACATTTAATATGTTAGTTTTATGGCATACTTAATTTTACTAACAACAACAAATAACTATATTATTTTTGACAATTTTTATTGTATTTTAACACTGTTATTCGCTCATTTGACAGTGTTATTTTTTAGCATTTTCTTTATTAAAAATAAAATACTTCTGGTCAGAACACAGTGATGAAATTTTATATGTTGATTACTAGGCACTAGAAGAATATTTTGAGAAAATTTCAGATTTTTCTGTTCAGTCCCATTTGAGATATTTTAATTTGAAAATCAACAATTCTGCAAAAATCTCGATATTTGAAGACTCATAAAACCTAAATGCTTTACATAAATGATCTCAAATTTTACTAGCATCGAGTGATCTACTATATCTTGTGGGGGGGAAATATGAAACATCCCTTCTATGCAAAAAAGTTTTATAAAGTTGTTAATTTTTTCTAATCGGAACTGCATTTTCTAATAAAGTTTTAGATTATTTCCTTAAGACCTAACAAATTTTTGGTCATAACATGTATTGTAGAATGCTTCTTGTAGATTAAGATGGTTTTTACTTCAAGTTGATATCTTCATAAATAAAATAGTTATTTAACTTACCGCTAACCTTTGAAAATGCCAAAAATGCCAAATCCTTCTAAGCAAAATGGCCACTAGTTGCCGAAGTGTTAGTGATAAAAATGTGAAAAAAATTGTTTTGTACTCCCAAATACACATAGAAACAGAAAATATATACTTAAAAATAAAATAAAATATGTCAGCAACACCCATTGGATGATTTCATATGGATTGACCCTTTCTTATGTACATTGAAATGGCTTAGAGTATAGTAAACAAATTTCATTACTAGTTTTCAGTGCTAAAATAGCGTAAAATGTGATTTTCATTAGTTAAATATTTAAAAATTTCCCGGGGTGGACATCCGACTTAGGTAACATTTTCTTGTTTACATTGGCATGTCTTAGAGTATGATAAACAAATTTCTTAACTAGTTTTTGAGTGCTAAAATAGCGTAAAATGTGATTTTCATTAGTTCAATATTTAAAAATTTTCTGGGATGGACCCCCGACCCCTTTTTTGGGGGGTATTCCAAACCCCCCGGCACTTCCGACCCTCCCCGCAATTATATTCTGGCCACTTATTATATTATTAATATAAAATACAAAGTGGCCCAAGAAGTTAAAGCGACAAAAAATAAATTAATTTAAAAAATTGCCCCCCCTAGAAAATATAATATGGGCGCCCTTGTCGACAGGCAATTAGGTTGGTGGTGAGCAATGAAGTTTGGGGGTGAGCAATGAAGTTTTGGGGGTGGGCACCCCTGAGTAAAATAATAAATACAACATAGGCCTGAAGAAAATGTCCGGTTATGTAGGTGGCATGATATGTGCCGTCTATGGTTGTAATAATTATTTTGAGAGTGAAATAAGTAAAATCGTTAATTAGAGTGTGTACAAGACTGATTCATTCAGATGTTCATTGTCTTACCATCCGAATTGTTTTACATGTAAAAATTAAAAAAAAAAAAAGAATATTTATTGTACAAAGTATCTTGCAAATCGTATGAATTAAAATTTAAAGCTGATTTTCACGAAAATGTATTAAAGTGAAACAATTAGTTTCGATACTTATTAAAAAAAAGTGTGTGTGGAACGCCATGCGGCAGAAGTGAAACTTTTTATTTTATTTGTTCAATTCTGGATTATTGGATTTTTCAAATTTTGGATTGTTGGACTTTTTAATATTGGGTTTTTGGACTTTTTAGATTTTGGATTTTTTAAATTTCTGACCTTTTAATTCTTTAATTTTGGATTTTTTAATTTTTTTACATTTTAGATCATTGATTTTTTTTAGTTTTGTATTTTTGTATTTTTTATTTTGGATTTTTTTATTTTTATATTTTAGAATTTTATAATTTTGGATATTTATGTTTTAAATTTTGGATATTAAGATTTTTTAATTTTGAATTTTTTGTTTTTTAAATTTTGGACTTATTAATTTTGGTTCTTTGAATTTTTTTATTTTGAAATTTTAGATTATTTAAATGTTGGATCTTTAATTTTTAATTTTTTGTATATTTTAATTTTGGATTTTTTAACTTTTTAATATTTGGACTTTTTCAGTTTTGGATAAGCCTAATCATTTAGTTGATTGTTTTCTGTGCAGTCCGTTCCGTCACACCTCACTAATTTCGTGACGATTTTGAGCGTTACACAAGCTCTCGATTTACCCCTACCGCGGCTAAAGAAGTTTTACTTAAAAAATTAGCGTTATCGTCATTTAATTAAGTTAGTTTAGCGGTAGTGTAAATTATGTTATTTCCCGACCTAATTCCTGCATTATCAAGCACAAAAATAAGTTACTGTATCATCAGGACTTTGAAAAACAAATTTATTTCTGCAGCTATATAGGTTCATTAAGTAGCTTCTAAGACTGCTGCCCATTCCCACTCAACAGATGGCACCTCTGTGCTAGTGGACAGTTTGAACAAAGGGAATAGAGTAGAGTGGGCGGTATTCTTATTGAGAGTATTTGCTATTGAGAATGTGATAAGTGTCACAGCGTTTGCCGCACAATGTACACACGCAGTCCAACTCTGCTTTGTGGAACCTCTTGTTGGAGCATACTTTGTGATGGAAACCGTGAATTGACAATCTGGTTATGACGTGTCTTTGTGTCTGGAATTCTTTGGTCCATGACCTCTCCACCATTGCGGGCATATTGTAAGACTCCGGTTGTATTTCTTCTCTTTTCATGTTTCGGGTCTTCAGATGTTCTTGATAAGGGCCTGTTTACGGCATCTGGTGCTGGATCCTTATGTCTTCTACGAAGTAGGTTTCTTTCATCATCTCATAGGCCAAGCGTGACGGTGCAGTCTTTCCATCTCCCAGTGCTCTTTTCATATACCCTGCTTTGACTCTTTCGATTCTGTTTAGATCACCGAGTTTCAGCTTTTCCCACACAATCTGAATGCCGTATGTGACGATTGGTGCTATTACAGTTCGGAATAGTGTCATGGCTGTGTCAATTGACAGATTTCTTATGTTCTTAATGCGGTATGTTGCTCTGATTGCCGCCGCCGTCCTTTCCTGAATGAGAAGGCTGTATGTCGAAGCTGTGGTCTGTAAGGTGATTCCTAGGTATTTTAATTTGTTGGTTGTTTCTATTGGGTTTCCTGAGAGCCTTATTCTATCTTTTGCTGCTCCTTTCCCACCCTTCCTGAAGGTCATTTGAACAGTTTTCTCCTGGTTTATTGTTATTTCGTTTTCTCTGGCCCATACTTCCAATTTATTTACTGCTTCTTGTACTTCGGCTCTGCAGTGTGACCCAATCACCATGTCATCCGCGTACAGGATCAGAGTTGTCTTTGAATTCTCCTCGATTATTCTTGTGACGTCTGCTGAGTATATGTTGAACAGTGTGGGGCTGATAGGGTCCCCCTGAAGCACTCCGTTCGTCTGGGTGATCCGTTTCGAGGTTTCCACGCTATTGTTGATATGTATGTAGTTGTATCTCAGGAGCTCTTCAATTATTCTTGCTAGTGGGTGGTTTATTCCAATCATCGTCTGCAATTTCTCGATCAGCTTCTTTCTGTTTACAAGATCGAAAGCCTTTCTAAAGTCCACAAACACAGCGTAGTATTTTCCTCCGGCATGTCTTAGGGATTCTTCAATTTGGTCCAGTAGGTGTGTGTGCTTCTGCCCTTCCTGGAGCCGAATTGGCATTCTGGGATTTGGTTGTCAGTGATTTCCAGTAGTCTCTCATTCAGTATTTTTGTGAATACTTTGAAAATAACACTTTCCATTACCACTCCTCTGAACGAGTCAGGGTTTCCTGTGCTTCCTTTTCCTTTGTAAAGGGGTTTCAGTGTTGCTGTTCTCCAACTTTCTGGTATTCTTCCGGTTTCTAAGCATTTATTCATGATGTCCACCCAGAACTCTTGCATAATATCCACCGAGTCCTTGAGATGTTCTGGATATACATGATCTGGTCCTGCCGCCTTTCTGTTTTTCCTTCTTTTATCGTCTGCCTTACTTCGTCCTTCGTTATCAGATCATAGGTGGTCGTCTGTCGTGTTGGCGTGTTGTATGCCACCTCCTTCCGTTGTTGGTTCAGGATGCCGAAGAATAGATTATAGAGTGGCTGTTGCGCCGCCATATTTGAAGCAAATTGAATGTGCATCCGCCATGTTTTAAGCTGCCGGGCTGTCACATTAAAGTATTGTTGTATACTAGAACTTGGGACTATACATACTGTCTAATGAAAAATCACAATTGTATACTTCAATCTATCAATCACATCACATATTATGTCAAATTAGCAATTAATTTTCTTTAGGAATAATACGTAAAGTAATATAAATCATGTTGGCTCGAAATTCTAGGCGTACGAGTTGAGAAAACCCATATGGTACTATTGTATTGTACTATTACGCCAAGCGACATAAGTGAAACTTTTTATTTTTTCAATTTTGGATTCCTGGAATTTTTTCACTTTTGGATTTAGGATTTTTTAGTTTTTGATCTTTTAATTTTGGTGTAGGATCAGGGGGCTTATGTATATGATAGCGGACTGTAAGAGTCCCTAATACCTACACGAGAATGAAAATTTAGTTGTGCTTAACACTTTTCGTGCTAACCACAACTAATGAGATCTCTGGCGGAGGACCACCTCCATTGTATTGGAGGAATTAAAATGAATAAGCTTTATAGCATACATCACTCAATGAAACCAACGAATATAAGACATAATATTTAATTATAAGCTAAAACACACGAACGAATACACTTTCACTTGGTTGAAAAGCGTTGAAAACAAAGATAGTAGGTCTTCAGCTGAAAGTCTTCTTGAAGATAGCATTTACATATCAATACAATGGTTGACAATCTTCTAGTATGTAGTGTTTGTGTTTGATGTAATATGTGAATCCATCTTAACGCATGAGATTGAAATTATGATTCAAGGATGTGAACATTGTCACCATCTACCATATAAATGATTGAATGAAAGTTTGTAGATAATGGAGATGAAAATTTAGTCTTGAAGTCACATATAATCACATTTGTGAATAAATATACATCTGTCCGTGAAGCGTGACACTTGTAGAAATAGTTTTCAAGACTAGAAACTGAATGTCAAGTCTGATGGATAAGCTATTTAATGATAGCTAAATCGCAACAATAAGATCGATGTTTAATGCGTAGATGTATGGAAATTGGAATCACTTCAAGTAACACTAATGATTACTTACTTGAAGCGAAGTATATGTCCTTATTTAGATTGATATTAGCAGAATATTTATCTGCTATAAGAATGAGAATATGTGTCGTGATGTCCCAGCTATTTAGCAATTAGCAAAACACAACACAGAAACGCCATTTTGCCAGGCATAAATTGAATGAATGAATAAGCACATTTCTTGATGCACTATACCTTTTCAACTTCAAGTTGAGACTAAACAATTTCAAATTGAGACTAAACAATTTCAAATTGAGAATAAACAATTTCAAATTGAGACTAAACAATTTCAAATTGAGACTAAACAATTTCAAGTTGAAAATGATCACATTCAAGCTATTACATTTTTGTTCTCATACTATTCAGTATCATAGTGACATCTGTCAACAAGCAATAGAACCAGAACAACAATGCTAACTGATCCAAAAGACAATCGGTACAGATCCAAAAGGAAACTGGCAATTGTTTTGCTTGATAACAGTGATTTAAAACAGGAACAAGCTTGAATTGTATCATATCAAATTCCGCTCCGTTATCATGCCTTATATGAAGAAAAGGGAATCTGAAAGTATCAAAAAGCAAATTTGTGCAGTGTACAACAATAATGGCGATTGGAGAGGTCTGCCCAATGCCAATCCAAGAATGACATTGAAAGAACTTAAAAGAAAATTTGAAGAGGACCATCATGTTAGTGTCTCTACCGAATGTTTACGGCAACATTTGGATGGTTTGATGTTCACGTTGAAAGATATTCGCAGAGAGCCAGAAAGAACCAATAGCGAGGAAACTAAAACAAAACGATGTGAGTATGTGCGGCAGTTCTTGGACTATCAATCACAGAACATTCCCATAATATATATGGATGGAACAAATTTCAATTTATTTATTTCACGACGGCAAGGACGTTCTAACAAAAGGAACACGTTGCAGATGCATATCAGCAGGCACCCGTGGGAATAACGTCCACGTTATAGGCTGCATTGGTAATTTGGGACTAATTTACTCTGAATTCAAATAGGCTCTTTCAAAATGGCAGAATGTAATGAATTCGTACGTCAATGCCTGCGAGCAGCTCAAAACATGTATCACTCAAGTGTAGTGCTGGTAATGGGCAATGCCCCTTGTTATCGCAATGTTGAAGCAGTTTTCGCAGATGAAGAATTTAGAAACCATAGCTTGTTGAGGTTGAGTCCTTACAGTGCAATGTTGAACCCAATTGAGCTTGCGTGGTCCAGTTTTAAAGCTGCTGTTAAACGAAGTTTTTCTGTGCAATTGCCACAGATTTTAGTTGATGAAGACAGGGGAAATTTATCTCAAACTGAGTATCGTCTTTGTCGGCTAGAAAACATTATGGCAGAAGCCTTAGGTACCATAAATGTTAACAGTTGCGCAAGATATCTAGCTCACATACTTAGATTCGTTCCTGATGCCTTAAACTTGAACGATATGCCTATGTAAGAGATAATAAACTTGTTTGTTAACTTGTCTCCTTACTGCAATATTTTAAAATGTAAACAGTATGATAAGTAAACTTCATTATTATGTAAGTTCAGATCCAATAAAGTGGTCCTAACTTGAATTTAGTTTATTATTTACTTAAAATTCATTATTCTCAACTTGAAATTGTTTATCTCAATTTGAAATTGTTTAGTCTCAATTTGAAATTGTTTAGTCTCAACTTGATATTGTTTAGTCTCAATTTGAAATTGTTTAGTCTCAACTTGAAGTTGAAAAGGTATAGTATTGCTTACTTGACGAAGCATATGATAAAGAAGTGTAGAACTTGTAGGATATATTATCCACACAAATAGTAGAATGAATGTTGATGTTCAGACTATATCACGATAATCCGAAGCACCAAAGAAAACATGAATCCTTTCATGTCTGAGTAATGGATTGTTGATAATGAAGAAGAAGGAAGAGCTAGGAGCTATATGAAATGCATTTAAACTGCTCAACAAATGTATCCTGAAGACTGGATACAAAAAATAATAATCAAATATGAATAATAACAGACAATGAATAGGGATAATAGCTTACAAGCTAGAAAATGTATGTTATTTAAATAGTAAAATGAGTCAAGTTGGCTTCAGAAACAGGAAGTGACAAAGAAAGATATCCAAAGCCAACATGATAGGCTAAATCTAATGTTGCAAGTAAATGAATATAGGATGTAATGCAATAACCTAAAATCTAAACTTATAACAATAAAATTAGAGAAAAATGATGAATAGTATATACTGCTGTCAAGTTGGCAGCAAAATAATTAAACTTGTAGATAGTTTAAATCTATGATTGAACATTTGGAATTGTGGATTTTTTAAATTTTAGATCTTTGATTTTTTTATTTTTTGGATTTTTAATTTTTATTTTTTTTTAGTTTTGATTTTTTAATTTTGGATTTTTAATTTTTAATTTTTTTATTTTTAATTTTTAATTTTATTTATTCTTTAAATTTTGGATTTTTTATTTTTTAAATTTTGGGTTTTTATACTTTTTTATTTTGGATCTTTGAATTTTTTAATTTTGGAATTTTTGTTTTTTTTAAATTCTGGATCTTTGAATTTTTATTTTTTTAAATTTGGATTTTAAATTATTTAATTTTAAATTTATAGATTTTAAAATTTTGAATTTTTGTAATTTTAATTTTTTTTTATTTTAAAATTTTTTGGATAAGCCTAATCATTGAGTTGACTGTTACCTGTGCAGTCCGTCCCGTCACATCTCACAAATTTTGTGACGATTTTGAGCGTAACCAGGGCCGTAGCTAGGCGGTGGCTAGGTGGGCGACCGCCAAAGGCGCAAAATTAACCATGAAAAATCCCGCTTTTTTTAGGCTGGTGCAATTTATCAAGCAATATAAATTCCACGTTAGTGGAAGAAATCTTTCAGGTTATTAAAAATTAATGCACGTGAACTATCTATACCTATAGTATTATGCCGATTGTCTAAAAGCAAAAAGCAGTCATGCAACGTCCTTTAATTAATACGATTCATATTGACAGAGTAAAACATAAATCATGAACAGTATGGAAAGATATAACGACAATGAAAATTCATATGTACGTTATTATTGTGATGAAAGTGGTTCAACTCAAATCCCTTTCCAGCTGATTGTCGTCCTCAGTGCTACTACTGTCGGCAGGAATGATTACAAAGCGATCGCTCATACTGTTACACGCTACATGCAAAAATGACTGACCAATTATATTATTACAACAGAAAAAGCCGAATGTGCAGATCTCAATTCCTTTTGTTATTACTATTTTATTATAAATTAAGTGTGAACTAAAATTTCTTATTTTAAAAATGTTTAGTTTTTTTAATCACACAATGTATTAATGTGCATTAAAATTAATTTCTGTAACTTTACATTGAATAATGTGTTATGATCCGCGGCCGATGCACGCTCTGCCAGCTGGCAGTACACATGCTGTTTGTTTTGATCAAGTTCCCTTCTAAGTCGCTGCTATTATTTTTAATTATATTATACTGTATTATTATTAGGGCCCGGATTCTGATTACCTAAAATTGTTTGAAAAATTACCTATAAAAGACCCCAAAATTTAAAGAAAATGACTTAATAATTATAAAAAATACCTAAAAACTGATATTTTATTTATAAACAATTATTATTGTACACACAAAATTATAGAATAATTTGTACATAATTGTTAAAACCTTAAATTCAGAGAGGATGTTGTAGGTCTAAAAAACTTTGATTTTTGCTGTGAATATTCTTTCCTTACGGAAATTTATACTGGCACTGAGGCACTGGCGAGTCAAACTTCAGCATTTCCTTTTGCGGTCTGCCGGATTATATTGTTTATTGAGGGTAAACAGTAGTTTGCACTCTCAAATGCAAGCAGGTGGCAGACTCTGGTGCCAAGTCAATCTAATAACAACAGTAATGTAATACAACATTTTGGCGTTCCTTTGATTCTCGTTACCGACTGAGACTTGACAACACTTAAACATAGAGTGTGACCTTCTTGCATTAAACAAACACTTCAAAGACAGCACCGCTGGGGACGAAATAAATGCCCTAAAAATATAAAATTGCATACAATGTCAAAAAATGACCTAATAAAAATGCATTTCTATAATCTAGAGGCCATGATTATGATTTATCTAAAAATTGGCAATGTCTATGCAGCATCAATAAAAAAGATGACATGTCATTAGAATCCGCGCTCTGATTATTATTGTATTTTTTAACTAAGCGATTTTTAAATTAAACAGTGAAACAATATTAATGTTTGTGTTGTTTCGTCTCTTGTTGATGTTGGCGTTGCTTCTGTTGTATAGGTAAGAATGATTTCAGTAAAAAAATGTGCCAACTAAAACTACCATGGCCATCATAGCTTAGTCTACATTATTAGTTTTGATCTATTAGGCAGTGGTTTTTTAAAGAAATGGGACCAAAAAAATCCTCCTGCAAGCGAATTTAAGAAAATCAGTTTTACAGAAATTTAAAAAAATTGTTCATTTGGAGGGCGCAGATTTGTCAAACTCGCCAAGGGCGCAGAAGGACCTTTCTACGGCCCTGAGCGTAACACTAATTTCGTGACGATTTTGAGCGTTACTCAAGCTCTCGATTTACCCCAACCGCGGATAAAGAAGTTTCACTTCAAAAATTTGCAATTAAACAGTGACGGGGATTCTTGGCGGTAACATTTATCTGTACAATCTTCTAGATGCCTAGAAATTATTTCAAACTTACTGTCCTTTGAACAATATTAATTTTGTAAACATCTGTCTCAGTTGCTTTCCTCTTTCCTGCTCAGACCTGTTCCTGCAGAAGTCATGTAATCTACAGGTGAAAAACAGTTTCAAAATTAGTTTAAGAAGTGAGGCATAATGAGATTCATCATCTGGTTCCAAAGCGGTAAACAAGCAGGCATATTTTTTACCAAAAGTATCCACACAAATGCAATCAAAATACATATAAAGATAGCAGACGATGTAACAGGTAGCTTTGAACATGGCGGCTATGTTTCACGAATGCACCACCCTGTAACACAACAGCCACTCTATAATCTCTATTCTAGCTCGTTGCTTCATAACCAACAGCGCTTTCGTTTTCCGAACACTAGCGCCGACTTTAGTTTTGTTTTTCATAGTATCGGATTACTGTAACACATTACTTGATAGAGAAGTAGAGGCTCCGGTCATGGAAACCACCATTAACGGCCGTGGGTGTCGGCATGCTGACAACATGCCCCCCAATCCTGCCGTCTGCCTATGGTAGATGATGCAGCAGTCGGGTGGTAGGCCTTGTCCCTTCTGGGATGATGACGCCACGGAGTTAGTTGCCATACCAAATTAGAGAACAGAATCGATTACGAAATTTAAACGTGAAGTGAAAGCCTTTCTACTACAGCATGCATTTTATTTCAGGTCTAAACTCAAATTCTCTGGAGTCAAATTTAGAAATGACAGTTACTTGAATGGTTTGCACAAAACAAATTAGTAATGAACACAAAAAAGACTACAGCAATATCGTTTCACCATATACAGAACATTAACACTGTGCATCCAGCAGTAACTTTTGGGGATAGTAATGTAACATATACTGAAAGTACTTGGGATTATGGGTGGACGAAAATCTAAAATAGTCTCTTCAAATTAAAAAAAAAACAGCAGAAAAACTTAGTAAAATATGCTTTGCACTTTATACAGTCTCAAAAGTTATGAATGTGGAAAACGTCCTCCCTATATATTATGCATACTTTCATTCTTTATTATCATGGGGAATAATATTTTGGGGAAATACAACAAGAGCTCAAACTATTTTCAAACTACAGAAAAGGGCTATTCGGTCTATGCTAAAACTAAAGAAAACAACCAGTTGGAGAAAACTTTTCAAAGATTTAAATATATTGCCACTGCCTTGTATTTATATTTACGAAATAGTGACATTTGTCTAATCAAATTTAAACATGTATATCATCAACTCACAAGTACACTCCCATAACACAAGAAACAGAGAACTTAGGACAATTCCGCATAACGTAAGCTTGTTTGAAAAGAGTTTTATCTATACTGGCCTCCCACAACATCTAAAGGAAATCTCTGTACTGCATAATTCAAATCTTGTGTAAAAATGTTTTTAATAGAGCACTGTTTTTATAGCTTAGATGAATTTTTTGTAACAGTTAGATATAAGTAAGTTAATTATGTTACAAGTTATAAAAATAAGTTAGTAGTTATAAGCACTTTGTAAATGTTAATTTTAACTTATAGGTAGGCTAATATTTTCAGCATTTCAATTTTAATTTAAAAACTAGCATTGTCCCTAGTAGCACAGATCGTTGGGCCAATGTTTGGAAATGATCGCCATGTTTCGTTGGTCAACGGTTAGGAATGTCCGTCGGGGTTCCGTTGGCAAAGTGCATTTTACCCAACCAATTGCCAACTGTAGCCAACCAATATCCAACAAAATCCCAACAGTTGGGAATGTTCGTTGGCGATCTGTTGGGCCATCATTGTAATGCCAACAGAATGCCAACTGTTGCCATCCGAATTCCAACATAATTCCATCCATAAGCCAACCAAAATCCAACGATTTCCCTACATTCCTCCATTGGGTTCTGCTTTTTGCCTTGGTTTCATGTTTATTTTGTCACAATTAGGTAGTTGATAAAATATTTACCCCAGCAACTGCAATTTAAGAATGACTTATAAATCCATGCAAATCTTTCGCACTTCACCCCTTTTGATAATAGTCCAAGAAAACCAAGTATTTAACTAACTAATAAATTCACTCATACAGATTCACAAAACACAGTATACAGTTCATATGTCGCTCTTAATTCAATCGTATACTGTATTTTGTGAATGTATAAGAATTAATTTATTAGTTAGCTAAATGCCTAGTTTTCCTGGGCACCTATCAAAAGGGGCGAAGTGCGAAAGATTTGCATGGACTTGCTAATCATTCTTAAATTGCAGTTGCTGAGGAAAATATTTTATCAACTACCTAATTATGATAAAATAAACATGAAACCAAGACAAAAAGCAGAACCTAATGGAGGAATATAGGGAAATCATTGGATTTGGATGGCTTATTGATGGTTATACAGTGCTTTCACTGTACGACTTGGCCGGCAATCGCACGGGCCGCTCCACCGTCACAGATAAACCGCATGCGGGGCCAGGCGCGTGACATATCACGGTACTCCCGGCGAATCGTATATATTTCCGTAATTGTAATCACAATAAAATATGAAAATATAAAATAAAAATACAAACTTACCTTATCACAGGAGATGTTGGAAATGCCGTCCTTCTGCATCATTACATCTACGGCACCTTTTGAGGAAATTGCTATTCACACGCAGTAGTTCTAATGTATAATTATGTCGTGGCATTTTTAAAACACTTCAAGCAAAACTAAAAACTACTTTAACCATAAAAAAACACAAACACTGCTGTAATAATTATTCACGTGTGAACGCAATCAGATCACATGCTAGACTTCAGCGGTGAGACAACGAGGCATCGCTTGGGCGCTTGATGCATGAGTCACGGATAGTCGGCCCGTGCGATTGCCGGCCAAGTCGTACAGTGAAAGCACTGTAATACTAATGGTCGAGAACTTCATCCCATGAGGGGACAAGGCCTACTACCCATGTTGCATCTTCTTCCTCCATTCTTCTACATTGGCATATGGTGGTCTTCATGACTGAAGCCGCTATTTCTTTATCAAGTGGCTCCTCGTCTTCATGAGGCTATGTGCACCCTGGTCCAGAATTCTATATCTCAGAAAAATGGTGATACATGGTATAACATAAGGAGAGAATCTTGGCTATAGGCTAAATAAAATTCAGAGAAATGAATAATGAATAGTTTATTGTTATTGCTGCTTTACAAGTCATGGATAAGTCAGATAAATATATATATATATATTATGAACTACATAACATGTATTAATAAACTTCATTTTTATGCAATGTGACAATAGTTGATTTATGTAAGTTGATCATTCCACCTTAAGCCCTCAATATAGTCTAGGAAATCCAAGAATGTTACCATTAACGTTTACAATATTATATGGTGTTAATCTTTATATTCTCATATAAGTAACAATGTGCAATCTTTTAGCCTACTGTGATTAGTTAATTTGTTATCCAGCTGTCTTGTGACCAGTTATAGGCAGTGGCGTAGGAAGGGGGGTGCGGGCCGCCCCGGGTGCCATCACCCGGCGGGTGACAAAATAAAAATGTGTCTTTGTAAGTAATAATCGCTCAAGGGAATTTAAAGAAAATAATAATATGATTTACAACAATTAAATAAGCTTAACAACTTTCTACAAGTCAACATGCGTATTGAAACTTCTTTTAGTTTTAAATTCTGTCAACAGAACTGGCCGCTGTGTTGATACAATAATATTATGGTTAGGGGAGGGGTGTTTATTTCTGTCGATGCTTGTCTCTGCAGTTTTATTAATTTAAATGAGACTTCAACAAACTTAAGCAGCAACCAATTCTACCCGCGGCGGCAGTCATGACTTTGATGAAAATAAACTTCCAATGTGAGTTGACTCCGAAGTCTCCTTCAATCTAGATTTTGAACTGGGATGTGCGCATATTTAAGAATAGCTTATTAATAATGCAGTTCCGTAAAATAGTTACATTACTTGTTTATGAAATTTATTAGGATCAACCTAAAAAAATGATGTAGGCTATAATTCAGATAACTTCCTCTGCCCAAATAAAAGTTAGCCTCCCCTTAAAAATAAGAGAAAGTTGTCGCCAATCTTCGTATCACATCCCCAAAAGCTACCAAACCCAAATAAAAAATTTTGTTTTCGTACGATTTTCCGTTGCAAGGGGCCGTATTGCAAAGAGCCCTAATCAGAGTGGGTGGCTTATAACTACCCTTCAAAGAATTATTTCGGAAAAGCGTTTCAAATAAAAGTTTTTGCTCTATAAGCAACCCACGTGCAAAATTTAAAGAAAATCGTTAGAGCCGTTTTCGAGAAAACTTTCTTTTTGTAAAAATAAGGAAAACTTGTCTCCAATCTTCGGTTCACATCTTGAAAGGTCTCTGACATAAATACGATTTTTTTTCCTTTTATCAAAATTCATCTTTCCAAAATTCGAGATTTCGCTTGGAAAACAAAATATAAAAAAATCACTCACTAAATAAAAGTTTGCACAATTTCGGGAGTGTATTTTGGCCTAGATGTTCGCTTTATTAATGGTAACACCTACAGTCTGTCGCTCTCGAAAACAATATATAACTGTCTGTCTATAAAGTACTCTAGATTAATAATAATAATGATAATAATATCATTTATTGTCGTTTAACAGTACAATGTACAATGTACTGCATATGCTTGATATGCATGTCTTTCCTTCTAACAAAATTGGCTGAATTAGGTTAACTATGTCTTATATGCACCATTGGTAGCACTGGTCACAATATGGTAACTCGAATCGATTCATAGATTGTTGATTCATGGTATACCATGATTTCGGAGCTTAGTTTTGTTTCTATATAACAAAGTAATTATTACTAATTTTGCATAATCCGTTGAGTTACGAGTTACATCAGATAAATTCGTTGCAGCTGCATCCATCGATAAACTCTTAAATTCTCGTGGGATTACCTTACGCATGGTGTATTTTGCAAATTTCCACTCGATAATGAAGTATGGAATCATATTCTGGGGTAACTCGACCCATAGGGATAAAATATTTAAGCTACAAAAGCAAGCAATTAGAATAATGTGTGGAAAGAAAAGGAGAGAATCATGCAAACCGCTCTTTGAAAAATTAAAAGTCCTCACTCTCACAGGGGAGTATATATACTCTGTTATGTGTTATATGGTAGATAATATTGAGAGATTCCAAACTAACAGCAGTGTTCATGATCATATTACTAGAAACAGGAATGATTTACATAGACCGGTTAATGCATTAAAACTTTTTCAGAAAGGCGCTTATTACTCCGCAATACAGATATACAATAAGCTTCCAAACAACATTAAATTATTATGTATTCAAAGAAAAAGCAAATCCTTCAAAGGATCTCTCAAGAAATTTTTAATGACTCACACCTTCTACAATATGGATGAGTATTTCCAGTTTGAATAAGTTTATAGTGTAGTATATTATATATCATTATTTATTACTTCCTTGTATATTGTAATCTGACGTGTTCTATATCCTTGAGTCCCACTCAACACAGGATCTACAGAACGAGATAACTACATCTACATCTACATCTGACTATCCAAAAAATAACACTTGGAACTGTTCCATCTTTTAATAATTTAAATGTGGGGGGGGGGGGGTGACAAGAAATTATCCGCACCGGGTACCAAATAATCTTGCTACGCCACTGGTTATAGGATCACCATTATTAGGCCTATACGTTAGAAATATAATCAACTCTATCAAGTAACTTCCATTCTATTTGCCTGTATAATTTAAAAACATAGTTCATAACAGGGTTAAAAGACGTATTTACATTATGTTTGAAAAACAGTCTAATCTGATTAGCTTAACCTGTAAGAGCTTTATTTCTAAAATGCTGTTCCATCTATTCCTATAGACCTATGCACTTAGATTAGCTTATTCATTATCAAATAATATTTAAAAGACTTCAATATAGGCTTAAAAAAGCTTTAAAAATTTGTGTAAAATCTCTTCAAAATTCATAATAATTCTATTTATTATATTCTTAATTTAAATTCAATTACAATTTTGATTGTAAGATGCAGTTTGTAACATAATCTGAGTGTGTTCGAAAACAGGCTGCTTAGGAAAATATTTGGGCCTATGGGAGAGATGAAAATGGGGACTGGAGGAAACTGCATAACGACGAGCTTCATAATCTGTACTCGCCACCAGATATAGTAAGGGAAATTAAATCACAGGGAATGAAATGGGCTAAACATGTTGTGCGTATGGGGGGGAAAGACATAAAAAATGCTGAGTGGGAGACCCAAAGGGAAATGACCACTTGGAAGACTTAGACGTAGGTGGAAAGAAAATATTAGGATGTAGATTTAAGGGAAATACGATTGGTGGGGGATAGTAGGATGGAATTAGTACAGAATTGGGTTGAATGCCAGGTGCAAGGGTATTTTATTTTTATTGTGAAATATTAGGTGACATGCCAATCGCAATTACGCATTACCGGCGTTGAGCAGCGGCTACAGGCATGACGGCATGACCTGCGGGGAAGCGTGGCAGGTGGCATGCGGGAAGCAGCCAGGCGAGTGGAAAGGGGAACGCGTGGGGCACAAAGTTCTATTATTCCCATTTTATTCCATAATCTAGTCATATTTTACTTTTACAAAGACTGATGTTAAGATCATTAGCGAAATTGATTAGGCCTACACACAACATTTTAGAGTTCATTTTAAATTGAATTCTACAAACTGTAGCCTATTGGGGTTATAACCAAAATTGTGACTGAATGTAAGCATAAATTAAGAATAAAACAGATAGAATTCTTTAGAAATTTGTGAAGAGATTTTACATGATTTCGTAAAGATGTTTTAAATAACCTAAACTATTACGTGCACATATAGGCCTATAGGGATAGATGAAACAATTTGATGGAAAAGCATTCTAGCAATCAAGTTAAGCTAATCAGATTTAGACGGTTATTCAAACATAATGTAAATGCATTTTTTAACCCTGTCATGAACTATGTTTTAAAATTATACAGGGAAATATAATGTTCCACTAATGTTAACAAATCATTATACTTATGAGCACAATTGAAATATGCATTTGTATAATAAAATTTTCTTATATATTAAAAAAAAAATAAAAAAATGGTAGAGTTGATTATATAACTAACGTATTAGGCCTAAAGCTCTATCCACAATGTGCAGTTGGCAGTCTGTAGTCGGTAGTCAAAGTAAAACATGTGGTGAGTAATGTACGCCATTCACAAAGTACAGTTGCTGTCAGCAGTCGAGAAATTCATCTTCGACTACCTACCCCAACTGCAAGTTACATATTACGAGATTGAAAATTATTTAGGCCTACTAGTGCAAAGAAATAGATTAGGTTACTATGAAAAGCAAGATGCATTTATTATAGCCTACATATTATGCACTATAAATCGATTCCTTCCCATTATTTGTACTGTAAAATGTTTCCCTAACCTCAATGTTCACTTCATATTGTGGGCAGCTCTCAAGCGCCCAACTGCACATTGTGGATAGAGCTTAATAATGAAGTACCGGCAATTAAAGGCTAGGAGTGCACATTATAACTTCTATGAGAATATAAAGATTAACATCATATTTAAATGTTACTGGCAACATTCCCTGGATTTTTTAGACTATATAATGAGGGCATCTACATTTTAATAATAAATCAAATATTTATACCTTAACATTTTTACTGGGTAGGCCCTACTTCTCGAAAAAACTTGATTCTGACAAATAATCATGCATGCTCCATGTAGGCTACTTGCAAGTTTGAAATCTTGAAAATCCCGCAATTGATGTAGATTTTCAACTGTAGAACTGCTGATCTTGAACTGCGTTTCAATTCAGTTGGAATTTCGTTGCTTATATGATGCTCCTTCTTTGCTTCCTTCTGCCTTTCTTTATGTAAATCATCTGAAACAAATTTGCAATAGGAAATTACAGTACTGTAACGTTGAACGAACCTTCAATTATAATATGAATGCAACACTCATAATACAGTATTGTGTAAAAATGATAACGTTATTTTAAGAGAACAACCAAAGGGCTTACCTAATATTATGTATGAAATATGAATGAGAATCAAAACTGCGTTAACTTCTTTACATATCAAGATGGCGAATGAGGAATGACCGTTACCTTCAAGGGCGCTGTGCCGATGACCTACGAACACGCCGGAAATTGCCGAAGACTGGTGAGAAGATAAATGCGATCATATTCCAACGTTGGGCCAACAATCATAACCCCAACGGTAGGGCGGGCGCGAACGCCAACCAACAAACGACTTGGCCCAAACGAGGAAATTACAACGAACCTTTTCCCAACATATCCCTACCATGCCAACCAAATCCCTCCGTTGGGCCAACGAAGTGTGCTACTAGGGGTAAACTTTAGTAATTATGTTATTTAATAATTAATGCAGTCATGTAAGAATCTGATGTGTCCTATATCATGTAAAATGATCGAAGGATGGATAAACATACATTTTATTCAGTAGTTGAATATATGGCCTATGTTCATCAATAGAAACATTTCTGTTCCTCCCTTGCTCTGTAATTAACTGTCCTATAAGGCCAAATTTATATGCAGTCCATGTTTCTTTTATTTACTTATCTATTTCATTAATATAAGCATAAGTGTGAATATGATAATACATGCAGATGTAAGCAATATTTAGCATGCAAGATCTGACGTGTCCATCATTTGTACCCTGTACATGTTTATATGATACTAGCTGACCCATCAATGCTTCGCATTGTTAGATTTATGTTATATAGGTTAAGTGAACACAATTTAAAGTCGATGCGATGTACTTCTATAAATCATCAGCCGTCCAGCCAACACGGTGGACGTATTTATATTCCACATAACTTACTCCTTCACCCGTAGTTTACTCTGATTATGTCTTAAAAAATGTACCGGTAATCTTTCTGTTTCAATTTTGGCAAACATACAGTAAATAGTTGGGCGTAGGGGATGCGTTCGCTCGTCTCACGCAGCGGGCTCCGATTCGAATACTGGTCGGGACAAGTTACCTAGGTAGAGCTTTTCCCGGGATTTTTCCTCACCTGTGAGACAAATGTCTGGTAACTTAGGTCCTAGTGGTCTCCGGATATCATCTGGCAGCCATTATTATCCTCATCCCATCCTCGCCTTGTTCAGAGTGAGTGTGAATGATGTATCTCGTCCTATATGTTTGTGTTGTCTCAGAGGTGGCCCCAGCATTTGGCTGATAACTCATCCGGGAGGCCCTCCATGTCCTTGTCTGGTCAAGAAAGTATGTATGTGAGCCTTAGATAATCCCTCTCCAGACAGGTTGCGGCCCTGTAAAGCCCGGGCAACATGGGTCGCTTAAATGACCCCAAAAGTTTGGGTAAAAACTAAGGTAAAAGATAGATAGATAATATGGTAAATAGAAATTAATCAGGAAATTATATCTTTTGATATTGTATGAACTACCTGGGGGTAAAGGCGGCCGGTGCGTACCGCTGACAACCTTACCAACTTCACGGCCGATTGTCTAAAAATCCGGGAGCATCAACTTCTTGGAACCCTCTGGGCCCCCATGGCCTGTAATAGGGAACGCTTTACTTACTATCTTTTGCAATGCAGTCCTAGGCTAGCTATAAGAAAAGAGTTCAACTCTTAAGAATAGAACCCAGGACCTTCTAAATTTACTTCGTGTCAAAAAATAGTTAATAATAATTTATAGGAATTCTATTGATAGCCTTTCTCATAATTTTATATCTATTAGGTCTACATGAAATCCCAGTGTCATGCCAAGCCACCTGTGTAGTTTAAAAAAAATTATGTTGTCATGGGGATTGTATACATGCAGTATGAATTCCTTTTGGTTAATTTCATAACTTTACAACCCTATGTTGGCCCTTATAGGCCAAAGATTTTGAAATCCTTTCTTAGTGCGCATCTAGAGCCTAGTAGCAACATGTGTACCAAGTTTCACGTTCCTAGGCTGTGTGGTTTTTGAGAAACTGTGATCAGTCAGTGAGTGAGTGAGTGAGTGGGTTTTGGCTTTTATATATAGAGAAGATAATGGATGAATAAAATTATTATTATTATTATAAAACACACTCCTTACTCATGAATGTACAGTTTTCAGGTAGTAGTCTATGCTTGTAAAGCCATTACTTGTTCCTTCTATCAGTCTTCTGTTAAAACTGAAGTAATTCCCGCAGCTACCATAAACAGTTTTGTAATTGGATCATTTTCATGTTTACAATTATTTAATGAAGAACGAATGTCATTCATCGAATTCTTTATGAACAGAATTGTTTCTTTAAACTCGTTTAATGAAGAGCGTAAACTTAGTGGATCTGTCTTTGGCTGAATTTTCTTTAGATGATTCAAGATTAGAAAAATTACCTAACTTTGGCAGTGAAGGGAAGTCAGCATTGTTAAAAATAAATTCCTGTCTGACTTTTCCTTGTTAGGGACTATTTCGGCCATTAGAATAAGCTAAGAATTTTTCACATTTCCTATAATTAGCAGGATGGGCTTTATCGCAATTGGTGCACTTTGGAGGATGAAGTGGGTCTTTTGTACAAGCTTTGCTTGGGTGATTTTGACAACTAAAACTAAACTCCGTGGCGCTACATTCCTGGAGGGACTTGGCCTACCACCCGACCGCTGCGTCATCTCCCGTAGGCAGATGGCAGGATTGGGGGGCATGTGGTCAGCTTGCCGACACCCACGGCCGTTAATAGTGGTTTTCTTGACCAGAGCCGCTACTTCTCTATCAAGTAGCTACTCAATTGTAATCACAAGGCTGAGTGCACCCCTGCCAGACCTCCCTACCTCAGAAAAATCCGAGGTGATTTTGACCACAGCATACACATTTTACTGAAACGTAACATCCAATTGCTTTATGGCCGAAACCTTGACATCTGTAGCACTATACAGGTCCTCGATAATCAGAAAATTTGACTTTTAGGTCGTACAATCCTGTTAAATATCTGATATTCGGGGCGTATCATAAAGTGTAATGACTAGGGCCTGGATTTTTAGGCTTTTATAAAAGGTGGTCAAGTAAGGAAAAGTCCTATTTTTGAAAATTTCTGTTTAGGCAATTCTTCAGCACAACTTAACTTCCAACCTACAAAAATAAGTAGACTGGAGTGTCACAAATTTGTTTCTTTAATACACTTCTCTGTCGTCTGTCGGCAACTTGTTATTTGCAAGTTGAAACAACAATGGATTATTTACAAATTTTATAGTATTGCAGACGGCTCAAGTTTCAATTCCTGTGATGGCGAGCAGCACATTTTATAGGGTACAGAGCTAGTATCCACGTGGTTAACTAAAGCCATGGACTATATTTTCATGGTGGACTTGAGCACTACATGCATGCGCACTGAAAACATGTTCAAATTTTAATGGTCGTGAAGCTTTCAGATTCCAGGCAAGAAGTGTAGATCAGGGTGCATTGCGATCTAGCTAGCTAGGGATGTCCAAATGCTATATAGTTTGAAGATTGGGATCTTGTTTTCATGGAAATACTTCTGTTTATTTATGAATTTTGCCTAATTTTCTGATACCATGCTCTTACCTGGCGATATTGCAGCCTCGAATTGAAACACTTCCAATTTAAAAAATCAACTAGTTTTGGTACATGAGCTCATTTAATAGTTCCCTTGGTGAAGAGATTGATAACCACTTTATCCTTGTCTACTGATGTACTAGGGTATTGGTTCAGCAGTGGCACCAACTTTTGAAAAACCTTAACAGACAAAGCTTTTAAAGGTACACATCCTAAAAGACAAAGCTCAGGCACAAATCTTAAAATAAGCACGTCTTAACAGGCGAAGCTCTAACACGCACACATCTTAAACACAACTCTTTAACAGGCGAAGCTCTTAAACAAGCACAAGACATGACAGACACAGCTGTTAACAGATGCACTTTTTAACAGGCGGAGCTCTTAACAGGCACACATCTTAAAAGACAAAACTCTTAAAACATGCAGGTGTTAACAGGCAAAGCTCTTAACAGATGCATGTCTTAAAAGTGAAGCTCATGACAGGTGCATGTCTAAAAAGACAAAGCTCTTCAACAGATGCACATTGTAACAGTTGAACCTCTTATCAGGCACATGTATTAACAAACTAATATCTAGTAAAAAGTTAAAAAACTAATAAAATAATTACCAGTGGATATCCACTTACTTATGAAAGAAGTAACTTTTTACTAATTGGCTAAACAGTGGAAAATAGGACCATCATGTATAGTATAAACTATCATCTTAACACATGCAAATTTTAACAGGCAAACCTCATAACGGGAACACATCTTACCAGATGCACGTTTTAACAGGTGATGCTGTTATCAGACGCACACTTTAACAGGTGAAGCTCTGAACAAGCTCAAGTCATAATAGACTAAACTCTTAACATATGCAGATCTTAAGAGATGAAGCTCTTAACCGGTTCACATCTTAACAGACGAAGCTTTAACAGGTGCACAACTTAACAGACAAAGCTCTTGAAAGACCCACGCCTTTGCAAAGCTCTTAACAGGTGCATGTATGAACAGAAGCACTTCTTAAGAGGCAATGCTTTTAACATGCACATTTCTTAAGAAATAAGATTCTTTACAGACAAGCAAAGTTCTTAACAGATGAACAACTAAACAAACTAAGCTCTGAACAGATGTATAATAATAATAATAATAATAATAATAATAATAGTATTTACCCCCCAAAAAATATTTTTATTGTCACCAGCAGCAAATCAGGTACGATCCTGTACGAAATCTGTGCCAATTGCCTAAGTCTTTGCATTACGTTTTCATGGGGACTGTAGCATCAATTGGCCTGCTACCTATCTCTCTCGCACAACAGTACCTCCCTTTCTATTTGTAAAGGCCAAGCTACCTATCTCTCTCTCGAACAATAGCATGTCTCTCTATAGAGAGTAACGGTCTCATAGGCACAGATTTCGTGCAATCTTTACTTGGTATGTAGGTAACCTAAACAAAGACCGGGTTGATTTTATTGTAAACAGTAGTAAATTTGACAGCTTATGAAAGAAGTAATTGTTTTATGGTGTTATGGCAAGGAGAAAATACATTTTCCGCTAGTGAGAAATTAATATAATTTCCACAAAAACAATTCGGTCTTTTGGGATATTATCGTGAACTTTAAGAGATATGAATTAATTAATTTTACTTATACAGTGATTTTATGCTTGTCACAATACCGGTAATATGTAGTGTAATTTGAAGTTAAAACAAACTGGTTCATAGGTTTCCCCAGGCAGTCATACTATTTTGACTAATTACAGTTTTACTGCCTTTGTAATCCCTTCAGTCCTACATCTTATACCCATATTTAGATGCTGCAAAGACTGATATGAGGCATGATTCCCCTGTAAGACTTACTTTTTGTTGGTCTGTTAAGAAGTGTCTTACTTTTACTGTATATTCAAAACAATTAAAGAACGAAAAAGGGAGTGTAACAACATTTTCATAACTAAATTACACAACACTTCTCTCACCTAATGTGTTTTAGTACTTCTGAAAAGGAACAATGGGTCTAACAAACTGGAATAAACATGCAGAGTAAATACAGTCAACGCTTTATTATTATATTCTTGAAAAACAGTTGCCTGAATTTTACACTGAACTAGGTAACCTTCAAATGAAGGTTTTTGTTAAATAATAATCTACACTAACAAAGGTTTAATTGCAATTCTCATGTCACTCTTAAACCACACATCATGAAAAATAATTTAAATCAATTATGTGAAACATGAATCATGGGAAGTGACTTAAAGCAAAAAAAAAAAAAGTGTTTTTTTAAAACCAGTGTATAGTTTTACAAGCCATTTAAGATATACAATGAAAATCATAAAAATAATACAGTCAGATATTGGCCCATAGACTAAGTTCATACTGAAAACATTTCCTTCATTCATCATAATTCATTTTAAATATCTTTTCAGATTCAACATGTATTTTTTAAAAATTGTACCATGGTGCATACAACTGACAAATAACAAGAAGAAATTCCTCCAAGGATTTTCATCATTTCTGTAATCTACATCTCTAGTAATACCTCCATCGTTAGGTTTTATTTATTATTCAAAACTAGGTGCCAAAAGGAACATTCTTAAGAATTGACTATTTTATACACTATGTAAAGCATTTCATTGTACAGTACAAACTGTTCTTTTCGCTTATTTTAATTTGCATTTAACTTATGTTCTGTTTTTCTTTAGTTACATTGCAATTTGTAATGGTAGAAAGACTAATAAAATATGCATATTTATTTAAACAACACTATCACTACCTTCTTAGGGTTTGTGCAGTGATCCTTCCTAGTTTGGCAGAAGAGTAGCATAATTTTCCCATTGGGTCACCATTAGACAGGCCTATTTTATCCCCATAAGATGGGGGGGAGGTCCTTAAGCTAAATCCAGCATTACTAACCAGTCCATGGTGACCTGAGGAACCTACCTAATTAATACGACCTCAGAACCTCAGGATTAGCAATCAGAAGCCTTGAGGCTAAGCCAAAAAGAAAATTTAAGTCACTGAATAAACTGGAGACTACCTGCAATTGTGTTTAAAACAAAAAATTACAGAGTAATTGACAGGGGGAATTGTTGTTGTTGGTTTTTTTTTATTAAAAATTTTTACCTTAAAAAATACAAAATATATACAATGTGACACATTTCAGCATTTCAATGTCGATATTTAAAGGAACAAGTGAATATCAAAGAAAGTTGGTTATTCATTTCAAAAGAAACTTTTATGACCACATATGGCTCAAGAATAAAATATAAAAGAGAAAAACTGGGATATTAATATTAATAGTGAAATAACACAGTGAAGTGTTGACATCTGTAGCAAGATTCACACTTCACTATCAGGTATGTTTACCTACTATGGCCTTCTTCTCTCCTCCTTTCCAGGAAGGCCATGAAATCGGAGATGAGGTCATAGTTTGAGAGAAGTTCATTCAAAAGAATCACAAATAATAGATAAACATATCTAATGGCAAAGTTATTTCTACAAAACAGGGAATATTGTTTGCCTATGAGAAATGGACAAATGATGCTGTGCTGCCATTGTTACATTTGTTAGATGGAGATATCCAGAGCAATATCACATTTTTTAAAAATGAACCAATGGTTGTATCATTGAGGCAGACGTTTGGTATAACAAGTTTGAAAGAGTGGGAGTGGGCATGGTTTGCACTTTTCACCAACTTCCTAATTAATAATCATTAATAATCTAAACATTTATTAATTTAGCAGTGTATATCAACATTACTGTCTCTTGCTCGAATAATGCTTCACAAAGGAAGGATACAAGTATCTAAAACAAATGACCTCCCAGGACTTGACTTAATTAATTTTATACCGATTAAAAAAATTAATAAAAAAAAAGAGGGGGGTTAACTTTACAAACTGCACTAAAGAGGAATTGGGACACAAATTTAAGTGACAATATAATACTTAGGAAAATTGCTTATTCTTCTGTAGCTCACATAGGAATTATTATTGGTGGGTTAATAACTTTGATATATTGATGGTGCTTTAATTTTAACAATTGCTCATGGTTCTTGATCTTAATTTTGTGTTAGTTAATAAGCTTGAATTTTCTTAAATTTATTTTAGGCAAATTATAAAAATAATTTAATTCATTCTTCTACATAGCTATATAAACTAGCAATTTTATTATTTACTGATTAACTGGCTTTCTTAAAACAATCTCCTTTATAATGAAACGGAACATAAACATTGTTCAACCCTCATGATTGCAATATAGTTTTAAGTACAGTGTGCGTGTCTTGCTATGTAATGATTATTATGTGTGCAGTCTGCTTTACTTGGTGCAACTCTTAATTATCACTTCAGAATATTTATATAAATGCGCTTTATCTGTCTATTATTCTTACTTGTCCAAAAATAACTTCTTCACCACAGCACTTTTTTCTTATCTGCTTTGCTAGTGCTTTTGGGAGAAAAAAAAGTGGGTTGCTTGGTTCTTTCAATATTATGTTTTGCTAAGATAATAATTTGAACTATATACCAATAATTTTTCAGGTCTTTTTGTTTAATCATCATCAATCAAGTGCTGTGTTAATTTATTCCAAGTTGCTTCTCGTAATCTAGATGCAAAGAATCATGGTTAAGAACCCCCATGACTTATGCTTATAAACTATGAAAATAGAAACAGAGGGAAAGTGGGCGGTGAACAGATTGTGATAGTTTTTGTTTAAATACAGTAATATGGGCATAAATGTGGAAAGAGAAATATAAACAATATTATAACTTACTACAAACAAGTTTTATCATTTCTTATGAATTATAAATGATTATTCCATTCAATGCAATGTGTTTGATATTGGCCAATAACGTTAAGCAATTCCTCGGATGGAGACCAATCATGATCATTTATCTTTTAAAATGCTTGCTATTAGAGAGTTTTTGCCCAGCTTACGTTGAGTTACCATAAACGCTAAAGTCACGTGATTGATGCTCTGCGCATGCGCCGGTTTACAGTGACGCTATATCTGTTAAGGTGACACGTTATTTCGGAATGATTAGCGTGAAGCTTTACGGTAATAGACATGAATCCCGAAAAACAGGAAAGACTTCGCTTTAACATAAATAACGACTTGATTCTCTTGCATGAGGTTATTGGTTCAAATCCTTATGATGATCCCGAGTTTTTGGAAGGAAATGGCAATAATTTCAGATATGGCTAACGCATTTAAGGTTAAAAAGGAGTCTGGTGAATCAGCTTCAAGAAGGAGAGGACTAGAAGACAGGGGAGATGCATTGTGTAGTATTGATATTATAGCTGGCATAAATTATCAGTATATAACAATGACGAGATTGTGGATGTCATCCCACCACACAGCAGTGGTTTAACCTTCAATAAAGAGCTAAATAGAACCTCACCCTACTTCCAATGGTCAGCTGATTGCCCAAGGTTTCAACTTTAGTTTTCTTAGATATAACTCAAATGAGGGAAAGTAGACGCAAGGAATCTATACTAGAAAAGACTAGTTCAGCGTTTTTATACCAAACGCAATAAGCTGATAGCAGTCTATAACAGAAGGAACTGGAACTAGACGGAAGAAAATTGGAAACTGCACAACGAAAAGTATTGTATACCTAGGCCTATTAACCTGAAAGCATGCTCTTCAGTTTCTCTTGGCAGTGTGATGTGTTAAGTGTATGATTTTGATTAGTGTTTACATAAACCTACAATCTTCTGGTGTCCAATTAACTTAAATAAGAATAGCATACAATATGACCTAAACCTACAAATGTAACTCTTACAATAATGTATAGGCCTATTTACTTTACGTCACACATGTTGAACTCTCAATTTATGAGAGTTCAACTAATAAGATGCCACTATAAAATTACTTCTTGAATAATATTTACTGATAATATACAAAATATTTCTCTGCCTAGGCTACTTGTGACATGTAGCTATAATCTTATATGATTTTAATTCTGAAAATTACATCAGATTTTCAATGATGTGTATTTATAGGCTCAATTATTTCTAGTATAATAAATTACTGCAGATAATTTAATGCATGTAACATACCCAGAAACATTTCAATAAACTTACGTAGCAGTGTTGATACATTTTTACATGTTAACATATTTTTCTGATTAAAATCCCACTTTGAGGTTATGTTGATATTTGTATCCTGTTATGAGGTGCTAGGGAATTCATATATCTGTAGGGTTATAACAAAAACAATGGACAATTAAATTTATTCATAGGCCTATCACATTCGGGGAACAATAAGTTATCATATCCTCCAAGAAGTCATTGTTAAAACCTTCAAGTGCAGCAATCTGAAGCAATTCCTCCATTTTCTCTGTTACCTTTACCGTACCGTATCAATTTACGCTGGCAAAAACTCCGTCTTAGCACAAGACGTTATTCCATTTACCGTATTCGATCACGTGACATTAGTGTGTACCGTATCCGCCAGCACACTATGGCAAAAACTCTCTATTAATACAAGGATGCAATTTTATCTGATAAAATTTCAGCTCGTTACTGGAAATGTAGGTATCAAAGTGCAATGACTAATACATCATACACTGCCAAGTCAACAAAATAAAAACACATTATTTTATAAAACATAACTAGTCTGGAAACTGGAAATACAGTAATATAAATGTACATTGATTAAAAACTCAATTTCGATATGCTGCAAGCCAGTTCACGTGCTTTTATTCTGTTCTGTTGTTAGCCTACCTGGATTAGGTTAACTATGTCTCAAATGCACCACTGGTAGCATTGGATACAACCTGGTAACTCAAATCGATTCATGGATGGTTGATTCACAATATGCTGTGATCTAAGTAAGAAAGTAATAATTATTTGTATAATCCGTTACATTTTTATTAATGGAATGCTGCACAGTGGTGAATCTATCAATAAACTCGTAAACTCTCGTGGTATTACTTATGATGAAATGATTTTATCACAAATTAAGGAATTTGTACGTACTTAAAAGAATTTACAGTATTACAATATTATTATTATTATTATTTTGTTGTTCTTACCAAAATGAAAACCTGCAGGCATCTTTGATAAGTACCAAATCTGTGAATTTATCCAAGCCTGTAACTGAACTCTGATGAACTGAAGGTTCAAGGAATGTAGATGTAGGAGACTTATGGAATGCACCAAGTGGCAGCTGACTAAATCCTGTCTTTACATAGCAAAATACCCTCTATATATGGCAGACTTTTTCTGTATGTAACATTTGTTTTTCCTCCTCTCTCTTCTGCAAAGCTAGTCTTTCTTAACTATTGATAAGATTTGGTTGAGACTGGTTAAGCAAGCTTCACAGCAAAATAAAGGATTAGCACTTCTTGAGAATAAATTAGCTGTATATTATAGTAGGAAGTATGCTATCAACAGCATTACAGCAACCGTGCAGGTGAACTACTATATTATTCAAGTTAAGTGATCTAGCATTCCGTCACTACTGAAATCTGTTCACCTTAATAAAGAGAAGCAAATTATGTATACAAATTTACGAAACGAATATTATGAATCAATGCAAATTAATCCATACTAAATAACACAAGGGCCCTAATTCATAAAAGTTACAATTTTACAGGTGACAGGTGTCAGTAAATTGTTTTACAGGTTTACATTTTGACAATTATGTTTTTCATAAAAGCTGACAACTTTACATAAATGTAATGACAATTTTGTAGATTGGTATGACAATTTTACATATTGTTGTTTCTCAAAACTTTTGAGTTTACAGGTAAAAGTCTGACAAATATGTCAAATACCTACCATTTATAAAACATTAATTTTTGTTGACATATTTACAAATTTACAAAAAAAATGTAGAATTGTCATCACAGAAGTGAATGGCAATCTTTCATATGTAGGCCAACAGAGTAGGTTATGTACAGTCTGTCAAATAAAAAACGTCGGGCGGTATTTGATAAAGTATCACAAAAGAGCATATGCGCATGTACAGGAAGACTTAAGGTTAGGTTTACACCCGCCTCTTGTCTATCCATGTATTTTCTTGATTATTTAGTCAGTTTTGTGCCTCACATCCGCCATATTCTTGGTTGCAAATTCTTATAATATTAATAATAAATAAATTTGTGAGGAATATGTTTATTCAAGGAGCATTTTTTAGAGATTTTATTTTATAATACCGGTACTTGTAGTGCAAAATCAGTAACTTTGGCTTAATCATATTTTGAAGCATGGATGTAGCAATCTCATCAGAATTATGTAGGCTATTCTCATCTGTTCGCAATAGCGTAGTGGTCAAGACATTTGAATAGAACGTGTGAGGTCAAGGTTCAATGATTAGTGGGTTCTTGTATATTTTTCATTTTTATTTACGTTTATTTTTTCAAATGCGGCAATGACTGGAATAACATAATAATTACTTCAAATAAATTATCATTATTGGTGTCGAATTTTGGACACACAAAAGAAAGCATGATTTTACAACAAATGCACATCTGTGGCATAAAATAGTAAGAAACGTACTGAAAATAGAAGATAACATAATGAAACATAATAACAAACTTAAATAAGAATGCAGGTCAATTACAGCCCTAACTACACTTTCTCTCAAGCTAGCATTTGTATGTGGCGCCATGACACAAAGCAAAATGAATTATGACAATATGTTAAGTTGAATATCGTGTGTTGCACTTTCCGCGTTGTTCATTTTTTCCCTCCTGTCGCATGGCTTCATATGTTCCGAGAATGACCTGTATTTTGTCTTTTATAGGAAATTTGTGAACTAATGCGTTAAAACTTAATTTTAACTGCATATGAGTCCCGATGTTTTTTATTTGACCGACTGTAAATGTGTGGCATAACTTGGCAAACTGCTTTTTGTGATTTAAACTTTGTCAATAAATTTGCTAAATTGTCTTGTTAATAATGAATACTAGTTGTAGCGAAGTGATGAAGAAATAGACATGAGACCACACAGGGGATTTTATGCAATGGATTAACCTAACTTTCAATTTCAGTGACTTTGTATTAAAAAAGAAATATAATTAAATTATTTTCTATAGTAATAATCGATTGCTTTGTTGTCACATTCAAGGTTGAGATAGATTATCGCATGCGTATATGAGAGCCATCTACAGTGTACTAAAGTAATCTTTAGGTTTGACATAAAAGGGTTCTATTAGTCTGACAATTTACATTAATTTGCCTGTAATCTAAGAAAAAGTTGTAATATTTATGAAAAATATACTTGTCATGACATTGACAAATTTGTCAGACTTGACATAATTGTCATGCTTGTCACACCTGTAGTGTTTTATGAAATAGGGCCCAGACATCCTCAGCTACATCTGTAAGACTTTTCCTGGTTTAATTAATGTTCCAAACAAATTTTTAAAAATGAAATTAATCTCAATATAAAGGAAGAACAACTTAAATTATTGGATTAATATACCATAAAAGTTTAAAACAGTTTAGGCCCCTAACAACATTGAACCTTCATTGTATATCTGTTCCAAAGCCAAGAGTAAATCATATCTTCTAATCTGGCACTTGCCTAGATGTCAGTTCATAATGTTATCACTTCAAAGACAAAATTTGGTAACAATGAAATGCCACATGGGCAACTACATCGACCTTGGACAGGATGCCCGAATACTTGTTTATATTAACTACAGTTAGACAGAAAGCTACTGCACCAATTTTTGGTCCAATTAAGAATTAATTTTTATCTGCTGACTGCTCATCCTGCCATTTTTCCTCTCTGAAACAATTCATTTGTAGTATTTAGACGGCAGTGACTTATATCTTGGTGATTTTTCCATATGTAATAGCACGTTACTGTAAAACTGTATAGAAGTAAATCCAATAGGTAAAGTTTTACTACACTAACAAATGTTCAGAATGCAGGTCAAAATGTCAGGAAAATGAATAAGATATTTTTAAATTTTAGGACTTACGAAAATACTATATTACTGACCTAATGGTAAAGCATAGGTTATTGAAATTAAGGAGAGTGATGGTGATACAATATTGAAACAGAAAGAAAGAAATGACAACAGAGAAGCCATACTGCTTATAAAATCTGTAACTTCTATTTCTACAACCAGAAGAAAGTTTTTTAAATCAAGGAGATAATAATGCTTCAGGAATACGTGGTATATTTTGCAAGCGGTTGTTTCACCTATGTCCCTGACATCAATAACATCCTGGAAATGTCCTTGTTGCATAGAAACATAGTGCCATCAGAAGTCTCTTGGTGAAATGGGAAGATTTCTAATCATAAGAACATTCTTACACCCATGAAATTCAGTCAGGTCTATATCATATTATTGTTCAATTTCTTGAATGGCGATATCCTATCTACAGGGGTTAACAACTTAACTGCTCACTCAGGACCGGTTAGTAATTTCTCCTTATTAGTTTTGTTTAACTCATGAACATGCTCAGTGAAACAGAAGTACATGGAAAAGCATGGTTAGCTACAATGTATTATCTAGACAGCCCTAACCGATGTCAATCCAATTGGCCAACAGTAAATCATAGAAACAGATTATAAATACACATGTTCCTTTTAGCACCTAATATATAATCATTGCAAGCTCGACATAGATGTAACACCTAAAGAATAGCATAACACAGCAACCTTCTAACAGTGTTAAATACTTTTACATATAATAAAGGTGTATAAAATCCTAACATTCAATAATACATAATATTTGCTATACAGGAAAGATATAATAAAAGGATTTCCGAAGTTAAATTTATAGCAAGAAAATACCAGAATTATGATACAAAGTACAATACTACTTAATAATGTTACAAGCTGCATATTACTGATGTAAATGGAATTTTCAAAATATTAATCAAGAAAATTTCTAAATGATTTCTTTGAAATGAATTCTGTTTGTAATGAGAAGATGCCTTAATAAATTAATATATACAGTTAAGGTGAACACATAAATATAAACCAGTTCTAGTGAAGATATTTCATTCTTCGTTGTATTCCATTTGTTGTATCACATTTATATCAGTAATGTTATACCAAGGCCCTGTTTCATAGAAATTTTATAGTAATATTAGCAAAAACATAATACTATTAGCTAATATTACAATTTCTGTTTTACAGAAATGTTACCTAATATTATTAGTTATGACTTACTGGCCTTAAATTATTTAAAAATATTAGTAAACCATCTCATACACAATATAATATTAGCATTTTTATGAATTTATTTTACCTTGTAAGTAGAGATCCTATTTAACAATGAATAAAAATGTAAAATTTCAGTGTACAAGTAGGGTTAATTTCAGTGTTAATTTGGAATAAAAATCACAATTCCAGTGTTATTTCTTGGGGGTCATGTGGTGCAAACAATCACATACTTCTGCAAACACGTATTATCAAGGGATTTTGAACTTTTAATTTAGTAGATCTAACAATTCATACTCGTAGCAAAACTTCTTTGATACATGTATCAAGTTTGCTTCGAGGATATTAACTGGGTTCCAGATCAGAGCTGCTGTATATTGAAATAAAATACTAAAATAAACTCACTAGGAATAGGTTAATCCCAAGTTCAAATTTTCTATAACAAAAATTAATTTGCATGAAACTCTCTTCAAAACAGACTATTTTAATTGAAATAAGTATTATCTATCACTGGCATTACGGCCAACTCAATACTTAATTGGTTTATTGAAAATATCATTGTATTAATGAGCACATAATTATATTTATGCTATTTTTAATAAAAAAGACCTTTATGATGGATTTTTAAAACAAGAGAGATCCCTTACAAATAAAACGTTACAAAAAATTGAAATAGTTCTCTTGCTATAGTAAAAGTAAAACTACAATAATCTGGCCGGAAAGTATTAGATACAAAGACTTCACTTCATGAAGGGTAATAACACAACCTGGAAAACTAGTATCTCTACTAATAAGATATGCTGAAATATCGAATCTGTGGTCTTAAAATTGTGATTCAGATATGAATGAAGAATAAGTGTGCCCTTGTCGTTGAAGAAAGAATCAAGAATAACCTCATGTTATGAAAGAAGCAAATAAATATGACGAGAGTTTGAGGTTATATTACAATACACATACAGTAGAAGCCCAATATAACAAGGTTGTTTAATATACTGCTCACTGTTTATTTTTCTCAAATACAAAGTGTATTGTCTTATGGTATTACCCTTTGGGGTTCAAGTAGCTATTGTAAAAAAATATTTATTTTACAAAAAAGGGCAATTAGAATTCTCTGCAAAGCCCCACATCGACTCACTTGTAAACCATTATTTACTGATTTAGGTGTATTAACTTTATATTCCCTTTATGTATTACATTTACTCTGTTTTGTCCATAGTCATTTTGAACATTTTCAAACCAATGCAGATATTCACTTACATGACACTAGAAATAAAAACTCTATAAGGATACAACAATACCAATTTAGTAGTTCACAAAAAAACTGGTTTTATGTATCAACTAAGTTGTACAATACAGTACCTACCAAAATCAAATCTTTGTCAAACGCCAATTTTAAATGTAAAATCAAGCGTATATTGATTAAAGAATGTTTGTATAACGTTAATGATTTTTTTAGCATTAACTGGGAATTTTATTTGTAATTCATGTGACTTAAGAATAGAATATAGGCTATATTATGTTGAATACTTGCAATGTTATAAAAGATATTAGTAGGCTATAACCATGACGACTGTCTATGCATGTATTTATATGTTTATGACAATAAAGATTCTTATTCTTATTCTTATTCTTAAGAACATATAACAACCGTGGGTGTCGGCATGCTGACCACATGCCCCCTAACCCTGCCATCTGCCTGTGGTAGATGATGCAGCGGTCAGGTTGTAGGCCAAGTCCTTCCAGGGATGTAGCACCACGGAGTTTAGTTTAAGAATATGCTTTACCCCTGTGTTAAAACCTCCTGTGATACAGATTTTGCAAGGATGGAGGAGAGAAACATTGGGGCACTAATAAATTACAATATACAGTAATATTACTTTTAAAAATGACTTACTAGTTAGTTATGTTATACACTCTTGACTATACACCCAGAATGTGCGATGACTAAAAATCATATTTCAACTTCCCTAGGTTTTAAGAAATGCTAGGAGGTGCAGAAGTACTATATTGTTTCCATATCCCTTTACTTCTTTGAAATCCTTTTGTATGTAGTGGTTACAGTCAACTAGGGGGTGTGGTGAGGGCAAGTCTAATGGTGACATTGAACTGAAGAACCACTCTTTGCAGTATTTTTTCTGTTTTAATTCGACTCTCAAAAGTACAAACTTTATTGCAAAACTTCAATATTTTTTAATTGGGGGACATACTTTTCCTGGTGATACATCTGAATCCACGATACTTCAAGCAGCGCTATTTCAAACTTATACTG
Organism: Ectobius pallidus; assembly: GCA_964059195.1. NCBI lineage: Eukaryota > Metazoa > Arthropoda > Insecta > Blattodea > Ectobiidae > Ectobius > Ectobius pallidus. Next base: position 54,598,104 of record CAXKWD010000006.1, on the reverse strand, counting down.
TGTGCTCATTGGATTTGTTTTAATACTGAAAATTATTATGCACAGTATCAGACAAATTGTAACAGTACAAGGTCAACATGTATAGCTGACTGGTGAAAACAGTTTTAGTATCAATTATGTGTACTAAAGTTTCATACAGGTTTTTGTAAATGTATCTGCTAAATTGCAAGGAGAAGAATAAGAACAAAAAACAAACAATCCAGACCCCAAAATCAATCAGCCAGATGGTAAAATAATGAATGATAACAACATGATATAATATTACTAATAAGTTCCATGAAACAGGCTCCATCTGTAGCTCAAAGAAAGAAAAATTACTATTTGCATAATTGTAGTAAACAGAATTAGGACTTCTTAGCTCTTACAATACAGATAATATGGAATTACACTTGCATAATACCTGCCTTTAATCTTGGGCACTAGGACATGAGACATATGGGAACTGAACCCCTGTTAGCAAGGGAATACTGCATAACAAATGTTATACCCAAATCTACCTTGAAATTAAGAATTATTTTGATTGATTATTATTATTATTATTATATAACGTGTATATTCAAGAATGGAGAAACTATACTTTTTGGTACCACTGCAAATTGGAAAATCCACTCAACAGTGAAGAAGGACTGTCCCATAGCCTTTGGGAATTTAAAAGCCTTCTATAAGGCATGACATCACAACACGCATGCTATTTCGTTGAATGCAATGGGTCATTCGCTACGTAATTCTGTTCAAATATTAATGCAATTATTTATACTTAACAGCAAAATTAAACAACTTACCTCTATACCAGGAACAGAACCATTATTAAATTTGATTAAATTAATCGGGAAAACATTGTGAAGTGTATATTATATATAATCAATGAAAATATTCCTCACACATTCAGCAAGTTTTTACTTACAAAAAATGTGTGAAGACAAATATTCTTATTGATTATATATAGCATTATTAAAACTAATTGAGTATACATAAACACACACTTTAATAACTATGCAAATAAGGAAAGTTCAAATAATTAGGCCTACTCCTAAAACTATTGAGGTTTTAAACAATACCACAATAAGGTTATGGAAGTCCACTTGAATAGGGTATGAAAGTCCATAGAATGGTCATAAAGTTTTCTGCCTAACAAGGAACTGCTTCTGGAATCAAAATTTTGTAAATCAAAGTCTATACAATAACAGCAGAACTAAATAAGCAATTAAAAATGTGCATAATGTACTATTAAAAGTCTGCCTGATTAGATTATGAAACTCTACATAACAATTGTCGGTATAATTATAACAATGCTTTCTGTCTAATAAGCCACTACTTCTGAAAATGATAGTAAATACCATACACCTTGTTAAATATTTACTATTGAATTAATTTATATATTATTTCTTAAAACTATTGAAGAACACTGCTATTAGGTAGACTTCAAAGAAAAATCTACCTATTGCAATCGATACCATGTCATGACTTTCAAAAAATTCTTTCATATCATTACGTTTTATGCCTCCCTAAGTACATATATCTTTACATGCTAGTGGCCGTAATTTTGAAGATATTTGAACCAAATTTTATTATGTTATTTCTAGGCCCAATAGTTCGGACAAGTTCGTTAATGAGCAAAATTACCTCAAGGGGGAGGAGGGGTCGAAATTTTTAAAAATTTATATCTCGGCCCCTATGAAGTATAGAGGGAAACTTTGTTTGAATAAATTAGAGTACTCTCTATGGAGTTCACCAACGATTCGGGGGTTTTGGGGGTACGAGTAAGGGTGGGGGGATGAAAATTCGAAATATTTGAAACCACGTCTTGTGGGATATCGTTAAAAAGCTCTTGATGAGTACTCTACAAATCAATACCTAGTTTCTCGATAGCTCTCATATAAGGCGAGATTTGAATTTTGAAAAACTAACACTTAAAAATATACCTCAGCCTGAAGGCCTGCCGAAAGGAATGTGTGAGGACCGACTAAGGACGAGTTTGAAATATTAAAAATAATAGTTACACAACTTTAGAAATATAATTCATGGCAAAATCAAAAATAAAGAATAAAATATAATATCAATTTAAAACATAATAAACAAATCTCTTTTTATAAAAAGATTTCAGATTTATTTAAATTTCATATGGCGCATTGTACACTTTGATATTGCTGTGATAAAATAATTCTCAGTAAAAAGGAGTTTAATATGAAAGTTATGGCTCAATGAAAAAAGAGTTGTCCTCAAAGAACATTGGGACTACTGTTCAGTTATGTTGATACCTTGAGTTTGATAGAGTTATCACACTCATGGCTCTCTTTAAGAATTATTATAACATCATTAATTTTGTCTTGTTTAGCAGCTTTGCTAATTTTATTCATAGCTGAACTTGAACACGGCCTCCCAGAATATTATATTCTTTTCTTGTTGTCAAAACAAATGATTGTAGGCTCTTCCTCTTTACCGAATTCAGTTCAACATTTATTTTCAATTACTATTTTTTATTATTTTAATTAAGCAATAATTATGAATATATTTTATTTATCCTCTCATCATATGACTGTCAAATTGCTTCTCAATCTACGTCTTTTCTTTTAAGAATATCATTGCTGAGTCGTTCACGTTTTCTTCACCAATGGGAGGGCGTTTTTAATCATTGTTGAATAGCGCTAAATAAGCAACTATTAACGTTTCGTTCAGCTCACAATAGCTGACTATTTAATGCTACTATCAAGGACAGTAAAGAAGAAGAATGCTGCGCAGCGACAATAAATTAAACCAAAAGCACTTTGAAATCTACCTCAGCCTGTAGGCCTACCTAAAGGGATTTTTTTAAAATATCACATGTCCATGGGTCCATGCTGTGTCAGCAACACTGGGATTGTGACATGTTTGTAAACTGTCAATGAGTGTGGGCTGGAAATTCCCAAAGGATATGGTTGTCCAGAGCATTCAATTTCTGACCTTTCAATGGAACCAAGCGCTAATTTAACACTAGAATGTTACTATTATAGCTTTGGGCACAAAGGCTTGACATAGCAGCCATTGTAAAATAAGAGAATAAGCAAACACACAGTTACAGTTTGATGCAGTATCAGTTATAAGAGCTACAAAGCCCTGGATGTCACAAATTAAGCAAACAGTATTTAAAGAAGTAAAAAAGCATCCTGAGGGGCATTCTTAAAACACTAATGTATATCTCGGCCCCTATGAAGCATAGAGGGAAAATTTGTTTGAATAAATTAAATAGGGAATATTAAAAAATATTCAAACATCATTACATTTCCCTTAGACTACTGTTTGCCTCAGGTTACAAAAGAATATAATTTAATATTTCCCTATAGCCTGTATTCACTTTGAAATCTATATGGTTATAAACATGTCGAATTGAGTTAGTCATAAATACTGGTAATTATATTAAATTCTTACAGTAATATGAAATTAAAAAAAAACGTTAGAAGAGAAAATAAGTCCAACACATTTCACAAAATGTGAACATTTAATGCAACATTATAATGCCTGTTGCTCACGGTCAAATTTTTCTTTAAATTTATTGCACAACTATCACTTTTCAACAAATTGGTATTGCTAACGATCAAATTCGCCTTTTGTCAAGCGTTTGGTTATTCGCGTCGGCATATAGGACTTGTTCTAATTCTAGCAAAAAGGCTGTCAAAAGCCAATCAGCGCAACGAACGTGAACAGCCCGCGCCCCGGGCGGCATTGTGGAGAACTTGCTGTCTGCAAGCCAAAAGATTGCAGTGCAGCCATTTTCCTTGCTCACATATTCTTCTTTTCCTAGCGTAGCAACTACATCAAAATAGCATGGGTATATACCTGTGTAGATATCGTTATTCCGAACGGATTAGTATAAAAATCATGACGAGAACACGACTTGTTGCCATACAAAAACGAAATGAAAATTCGAAGCGGGATGGCATAGGAGCCGTATTTGTATATGCACGATTCATGCATGCTTCCATCATTCCTTCATAGCCTTGTGGTAGGATGCTAGACTGTGGAGCTAGAGGTCTCGGGTTCGATTCTTGGTATAGTCATTTTTTTTTCTTTCATAATTATTTTAAATGATCGTAAACAATGTATGATTTTAATATTTCAAAGCTTCACGCATTGTTTGCTTTCTTTTATATGAAAAATTCAAATACACAGGGCAAAGGAAACAACAGGATGTGAAATGTATAAAATTACAATAATAATTATAAATAGCTAAAGTATTAATGTTCGGCAGATTTAAAGGACAACTTTAATAAAATCATGGCAAAAACCAAATATAAGGTGCATCGTCGCATGAGAAATAGCCCTCCCCCAGCGAAGCACTTTCTTTTATACCACGATCTAGCGAATTCTTCGAGGATACACAGGCTGACAAACTGTTGGGTACAAGGCAAACCTGTGGGAACTCTCGAATTTTTTATATTTGGTACAAGGGGCACTCTCGAATTTTTAATATTAGGTACAAGGGACACACTCACAGTTTTAATATTTTTTTACAAGGGGCACTTCCGCATTTTTAATATTTGGTATGGTCGGGAGTGTCGGCGACAATATACAAGGATAGTTTGTCGCCATGCTGCGCGGAGAAACAAAATGTGAATATCGAGTGGGCGGAGCTTAAACAGCACGTTATATTTGTCTTTCGTAAATATCATAACACTGAAATAAATTATTTATAAGTTTTGTAAATTATCTTAATAATGTGATCTTGTCCCATCCCAATTAATCTGGATAATTGTTGTCTTTTAATGTAAACGATACAACAAACTACCATTTCCAGCAGAGTATGAGTAGCTGAAACTTTAGAGTACAGGAGTCTACCACTAGGTGGCAGGGTAATACTACGATGTTGCGAAATTTAGTACACAGAGGGAGAATCATTTGCTAGTATCCATTTGATGACTCATTTTACCGTTAGCAAAGGTGGTTTTGTTTAAACGTTTGCTTAAATTTGTTGTACAATAAATTTAACGAAACAATTTGACCGTGAGCAACAGGCATAACAATGTAAAAACAAGTTTCACCCTATAATATTGCATTTAACAGTTTCTCCTTATTAGAGAAAGTTATGAAGCTAATTTTTTAACAATGTAGTATTTACTAACTGCATTGGACTTTAGCAATTACAACACTTCTTTAAGATACATAAGTGTATGGGCCAATATCTTATTTGTTGACATTACTTTTATAATATTTCAAAATCTTTTCTGGGACTATATGTTAGAATTGTAATACTAATCAAAATATTGTACTTTTGTTGTTTACAATACAATATTTGAATACAATATTTCAATTCTGCAGTTAACTATACCAGTTTTAAAATCCTAGCAGTTAACACCAAACCATTTTAGTATAAATGTCTTCTTGATATTACATATAAAAATATATCGTAGTAATATATATTCTGTTTTCCTTCCATTAAAATTTACCTCCAATAAAAATTACTTCCGCCAATGCATTTCCTCTTTTTTAACTTAAGTCACTTTCCTCGGTATCACTTTCACTGTGTATCTGAGAACACGAATAAGAGCAGACAGAATAGCAATGTAACCTTTGAATATATTTACACTCTATAACAACGCATAAGAAATCTCTGTTTTGACAATTTAAAAAATGCACACTGAAAGATCTGCCATTTTGCTTATTGTCTGTTGTTGGCAGTTGGTCACACTGCTGCCGAGGAGACAGGAGAGGTAACGCAAGGACAATAGATAGTATTGTGATATGACTAAAAATCTATAAAAATATCCTTACCAGTTTATACCACACCACTCACGAAGGCAGAACTTTTAAAATAAACACAAATAGCTTGAACTCTTACCAATAATTAAAAATTCATTTTCTAGCAATTGTCCCTTCCTACCTGTAAACCCACCAAATATTACATCTACTTAGTGCTTATGTCTCAAACTGAGAAAGAAACCTTAAACATCCTAGGTTACCTCCCCAGAAATCCTGCTACAATACTCGGTCCAGCAGGCACAATGCTGTATGGTGTGTAGAATTTGTATCAAATCAGAATCACTATTTACAAAACATCAGCATAGTTTAGAGAGCTGGAGTCTCAAACTTCGCTCCTCGTGTGATCATGATATCATCATACGAGTGCTCCTGATGCAATTCTAATACAACATGTTTCTTCAACACCAGCAATGTGTAGAACTTCTGTGCAACCTAAAATGAAAATCATGAAACATTAACATATCACTATTTGTGACATAAAATTTTGTGCAACTTAAAATGGGTGTAATAACTAAACATCAACACCATTATTACTCTTTGATCTTTATGTGAAGTTGCAATTAAAATGATCTAAGATATACAGCAAAAGCCCCATATAATGTGGCTGTCGGGGGACATACATTGACCCCCTGTTATAGCTTTACCGCAGTATACTGACAGGCCGCACTCACGAGACACACTCGCTTTTAATACACCATTCTGAACATGATCAATGATTTTCAGTTTATCAGTAACAGAATAGATTTTTCTTTTTTGCAACATGATAAAATAAAGAAACCTCGCCACTGGGTGAATGATACTGTGCAATAAAAAATTTAAAAAAACATTATCAAAGCTTATTCCTCATAATATTCATAACTCAAAACAATTAATTATAAATAATAATGTAAATTAAATTATGTATAGGATGTATAAGCATAACATTTACAGTCGGTAGAGGCAGACAAAGCTAGGGTTCAAAGTACCGTTACTTTCGTAAAATCTCGAGAATTGTCATAAAACCTATCCCTTACTACTGTTTGCACTTGCTGATAAGCAAAACCCAGTACAGTAGTTATTCGTACTGCAAAAACACGTTCTTTGGGTGATAACAACTTGATTAATATTTACATTTAACATTTTTTCAAGAGACATGATTGCATCATGTTAAATCCGAATCTGTGGCAAATTGGACAGCAATAAACAGAGATTTTGCTGTATTTTTAAACTACTTCACTTACTTTTTCTGCTCTACTTGAGTGCTTTCGCTTCTGGTCACAAGTATCTGGCGATTCAAATTCAGTAAAGGTGATTTGGAGCTGCAATGTGGTGAACTTAAATCCACAACTGATGATGCTTTGGACGAGAAGCGAACACGAGAGTCAAAGAAATAAGTGAAGTAGCTTAAAAACATGTTTCACATCACACTAATACATTATTTGTAATAAATAGGGACATGTAAAATTCGCATTTGTGATAAAACAACTTTTTATACAAATTTAGCACTATATATGTAAATAATGCAAATTTAGACAACACTGAGACAAAACACCATTCTTAAATATTAAAGTACAAAATTTCCCAACTTAAGGCCTAGTACTGCAAACATTTTCGTGATTTTATGTTTTCTTCAACTTTGCACATTATTCTTTAGTCCCGCATACATTAAAACCTTGGTTTTGTGTGGGATTATGGAAAACCTGCATCATAGAGCAAACTTCTGCCTCCATTTTAATAGAAATATTGCAAACGCATGAGTAAGCAGTGGACCTTGTTCATGTCCAAGTAATTCCATTTGACATTACGTGAGGACTCTGCACTTCAGCTGGCCAAGCTGACTCACAGCACACTTGCCACTTACAGTAACCTGTATTATCAATCGTTTAAGCTTATTTAATTTCCAAACAAAACATTTATAGAATTAAAAGGAAAACAGAATAAAATAATTAATGTCAATCTGGTGCTTTAATATTTTTTGGTTATAGTAAAAAATGCGGGAAAATAAGAATTGTCTATTATCAGAAGCCTACCTGAAAACACTTAAATATTCAGCACTAAGTTTTCCTCTTTAATTTCAGTTTTTGATAACAAATAATTATATTACATTAATATTGCAAGACATTATAGGCCTACCTACTATTACAATTTGCTGTTATGTATTTACTGGTAGTATTGCTGTATGCAAGAACTGGCTATCTCAGGATCGGCACTTTGGCAGAATGGAAGAGGCACTTTGGTTTCCTTATATGAATGTAGATTCAGAGAGATTTCTTTCAAATCACAGCAATGTTTTATTAACAGGGGATAAAAAGCAATTTAAAAGAACAAAATATGGTTACAATGGCAACATTTTCTTTTGAGGGATAAATATCTGTTCAAGCTGTCTTCTTTGTGGGCCTATTATAATATGGTAATAATGTTCAAAATAACATCCCTTTTTATAAAAAATAACACCACTTTTCCAGACAAAATAACCTCACACAACAATTCCACAAATGTAGCTTGAGAATTGTTTTCTGATACATTCATGATGCTGATGCTGATGCAAATGGGCAAATGAAACGAAAGATAATCGTTGTGTTTACGCAATAAAACCAGTGCCTCCTTATTTTGCATCGTCAGAAAAGTAAACAGAGAAATTACTCTTTGACGAGAGAGTAACTTCTCATAAGAGTAATATCTTTCTTATGCATAGGGAAACAAGAAATTGCTCCTTCTCGCATATAGTCTCACATCTGCTCACGAGTAAATTCTCAGAAGTAATTGCTTCTTTTTGTACATATCGCCCAATACTTCCTCTAAGTATAGTACCTGTGGTGGGGGCAGAGGAAGTAAAAACAGCTGTTCAAATTAACTGTAAGTGGGTGAAAACTTGGTAGTATTGCTGCATAAAGAAACAAAAGTCAGCCATTTGTACAGCTCACTTGAGTAACCTACATCCTGGGAACATTGGCAAACAGCGGGGAGAGGAACCAGCAAGGAAGAACTATGTTGTTACTAGTTAAATGTAATTCACTAGTTCATTTTTAGGTAACACAAATGGTTATTTCCACATAAAAATATTTAAACTTTTCATCAGACGGTTTATGATTGCTGGTTTGTGTGGGTCTTATAGAAGTGTGAAGCGTGAACTCAATTGCTTATTAACCCACTGGCATACTACAGTAATATTTTCAGGCAAAATTGTAAATTTTTGTAATTCATAATTATTTCATGCAAACTCAATTTTATTGACTTCAATACATACCCCCGTTATGCTGTGATGTTGGATTGATCCCTGGAGTGCTTATTTACAAACTTTTTGTAATATGATACACCCTAAAACTGTCTGGAACGTGAAGTGCCACCAAACACTTACAACACTCAACACTCGTATCTGGTTTCACTTATCTTCTTTTTAGCTTTCCACACCAAACAAACATGGCAAGGATTCTTATTTTTAGGATTGGGGGAATAAATTTACTAAGTTTATAATAAACCAAAAACGATTAGTTTGAAGACGGGTAGGGGATACTGCCACATTAAGGTTAGAAAAATGGCTTTTTACAAGAAAAATTTCCTATAATGCATCGATATGGGAAAGGCTACAAAATGGTCCTTCTACACAATAAATGTAGTTGTTTTCCATAGATGTGCATTACATAAAAATGTAACAAGAAAAAACAGCACTTCACAGAATTTAGAATACAGCTGACTGAGAAATGGGTGGAGTGAATAAAAATTGAGTAGTTACTACTAGTAATAAGTACTAGTAGTAGTAATTACTTTCAGTAGTTACTTACAAGTACCAGCTTTTACTTAATTTTGAGTGAATAACCTTATACTAGTACTTATAAGTTAATACTAGTGAAAATCAGTAGTTACTATCTGCTTAGCTGTGCAATCTACATGTAGTTGGCCATGATATCTAAATAATAAGAGGAAGTGTTTGTCTGTTTGTCTGAGTGCGATACATAGCCAAATCTAGGGCATGCAGAGACCTTAAATTTTTAACATAGATGGACTAAAGGATGTCTGAATTCACCTTAAAGCCGGATTTTCAATTTTTTGCTTTTGTTCACGAATTATGAGCCCCCCCCCCAAAAGAAAAAAAACTGTCAGAAAACTTTTTTCCCACTATTGCAGCATCAGATTTTAGTAATAGGCTACTTTTCAATTGTAAAATTAATAAGTACTCTTCCTCTTTTGCCATAGCAACTGGGGAAGAAGAGCATTGCAGAATATAATTTTTTTAAACATAACGCATGGAGATGTCGATTGCTTTGATTTTGTTAGCCCGCTCTACATGATTTATTTGTTTATAACATTACAGCACGAAGAGATCTGAAATTTTTAACATAGGTGGACAGAAGAGAGATCATGAATGTAGGTCTGAATGGGAAACATTGCTCGATTTGGACGAAACTCACTGTGCAGGGGAGGGGGTTGAGCCTGGAACTCGAATTTGAGATAATTTCATTCCCTACGGTGTACTCTAATCATAGAATGCACCCCAAATCTGCATGTTTTTAAAATTATTAATCTTTTAATTGTTTATGAATGATTTGCATTTAAGCATAAGGTTCATAATTCTATGGTTTGTTTTAATCCTTTCATTTCATATCTGTATGATTCATTTAGTAGTTTAATTTATTTATTACGTCTGACAATACAATTACAATAAAATTAGATAATTAATGCAACTTAATTAAAAACAGTGTAAGTTTTAATAAATGAAGTTTTAACTTTTTTCCTATTAAGTGTAGGTCTATTATTAAAAAATCTAGCGATTATATTAATAAATATGGGCGAAGTCACAGACACCTGCTAGTTTAAAATAAAACAAAATAAAATATATAGGCTAACCTCAATACTACATAACCTCAATCTATATAAGATTGACCATGCTGCTTAAATAAAAACAAAAAAGAAAATTGTGAAATTGTTTAGGTAATAATATACAGAAAAAAATTTCAATCATAATTAAGTGCTATGAATTCTGACACTGATAGCCTGGATCATTTAAAAATGAAAACTTTATATCTTCTGCCTGTTTGCTATGTGTAATAATATTTTCATCCATGAAATGTGAAGTATGCCACTTCATATTTTCCTTTCTGAATCTAAATAAATTGTGATAATCATCTTCTTGAGCCTCCATTTGCTCTCTGTGCACTCTTTGCTTCATAATTCTTGTAAAAACAAGCATTTCAGATAAGGTATTGCCATCTTAAGCAAGGTCTGTACCACACTTGAAAATTTCAGAGTATTTACTGGTAATGATAAGTAAATACTTATTATTATTCACATATTTTGCAGTAGGTACTACTTGATCTAGTATGTACAGATTACTAATAAGCAACAGTATTTACTGAAATATTTTAATCACTAAAATGCTAGTATTTACTTAAAATTTTGCAGTAAAAGCATTTACTTACTTTTATTCACTCCACCCAATGATTGAGGGTGTTGACCTCCTAACCTACAATAAGTGTGATTGGGAATCCCAAAATCACAAGCTTTTCATATCAACCTATAACTTAGAAATTAATATAACACTTATCGTGTTGAATACAACATGATAGAGAATATTTTTTGGTATAACACTGTATAAGGCATGTCATGCCTTACTGCATGTCTACTGATAGAAAACTAGAATAACCACAAATTCACGAATGATTTACAACTTAAAAATTGATATAAAACATATCGTGTTGCATGGCGTTCGATAGAGAATTTATTCAGCTTTAAAATGATATATGACATGTTGTGCTATCTACTCAGAGAAAATTTACAGAAGCTATATAACATCAACAATAGAAAACAGAAGCATATCAATAGTTACATGGACTACTGGTATACCTATAAGAACTTACACGATATAATCTCAGAGTTAAAATGTGTACAAATAGAGCTGGGATAAAAAAATATTTTATTTCATTATGGAGTAGAAATTTTATATGTATTCATTAAATAGATAAATTTCCCAGTTTTACACTCAATTTCTAGCCCTTGCTTCTATTGGGGGAAAAATAACCTTCATCTCGCACAAATTGCTTTTAACACAAACTATTTAATTAAGGCACAATAAACAAATTGCAAACTAATCCAAACAAGAATCATGAATTTACTCTGTAATAATAAAATAAATAACAGAAAAATATAGAACACCCTCACAAAAGCAGTACATACCTGCTTCCTGTTATTACGATTTGTCATTTCTGAGAAGAAAAGCTTATCTGTGCGTGTCAATTTGCTTTTGACTATATGGTACATGTGTCCTGCACGTTTGTTGAGTACACGTTCTTCAAATTGCTCATATGTTTCATCTTGTTGTTGTTCCTCAGGCTAAAACAAGGCACAAAATATTTCACTATCTACTCTTAGGTGTCATTTGTGCAATATAGATACAAAAGATAAAATACACTTATCAATTTAAGGGAAAAAATGACACTCACCGGACCAACTGACGGTGGGAATTCATAATCTTCATTCCAAGGAGTATTTACCCCTCTTTCTGAAATTGCTCCTGGTGTTGTTGCTGGTGGATGTTGCTCATCGTATCCCATATTTGCCATCGTCTGCAACACAGTTATGTCACTTTTATAGTTTATATACAACAAAGAACCAACTCAACCATAAGCTCCAGATAAAGTAACGAACAAATTTGTTTCTATTTTATGTTTTTCTTGATAACATATTTACATAAGTAATAAGACACACTTCTCTCCATACTTTCTGCAACAAGAATCTGGAATGTGTTATTTGTATGGGTAAAATATATTTTTTCATTTTAAAATGCAGTGGTTTCATGTATTACTGATATGGTATCAAATTTGTAGTTGTTCGATGTATCAATCAAAATACTGCATACTCACACAAATATTGAATATCAAATGAAAATCTATGATTATTTAACATATTGATATATTTCATAGATGTTGCAATTTCCTTAACGGTATAGAGCAGCGTTTCTCAACCTATGGTCCGCAGACATAATTAAAAAATATCATAGAGCAAGTGGAATGTGAAAAAGTAAATTTTTTCACATATTTCGTTATAATGACCTATAATTAATACCCCAAATATTAAGAATATGGCATTCTTTTAAAAATGGGATGTAAAATTAGGGATCCGTAAAATGTTTTAATATTTTAGAGGTCCTCGGGTTAAAACGGTTGAGAAACGCTGGTATAGAGCATTCAACACTTAAAGAGAAATGAAGAAAATAATGAAAGTCTTACAACAAATGTAACAAGTGTAATATGATTATTGGATCAGACATGTTATAATTATATCAAATGTATCCAATATGTAAGGGTTAATAAATTTCCAAATTTTCAAGGTAAAATTAAGATGGGTCCATTATGCATTGTCATCTATTATGTGCTTAAATGCAGTATTAGAAAAAACTAGTGTGTTTATTAGACAAATGGTGAACCATTATTCAGTACAAGATAATGTCATCATCTGATTTTAAGGATTCCAGGCAGGTTTTCTCCATAACCATCTAACAACTGTACGAGATAATGGATAAAAATAATAAATGAGATGTTTCCTTCTAAATTTCTAATTTTTTATTAAGGTTGAAAACCAACTTCCCACATTAAAGGTTGCCACACTGGACAAAGTAAAAAGAACAACGTATACATACAGTTACGAGAGAGAGAGATATATATATATATAACAAATGAAATATATGGTTTTTAACAATTTCAAAAGCAAAACAAACATATCTCAATTTTAAAAGTGTGTGATCGCAAGATGTTGATCGATCCACACACAAAGAGCACATATAATTATATCCTATATTGTTCTTTTTGGAAGGCCAAACTTATTCTAGAATTTAAAAAAAATCATGCCATGTGCTCTAATCATGAGATGGATTTTAGTAGTTTGTTTATTGGTCTTACAATTAAAATTTCTTTTAGTTTCTCAATATGAATAGAAATGCAAGTCCGTGAAAAAGTATATTGGGGGGGGGGGGGGGGGAATTAAATGTAAGACACAAGGAACACTTAAGAAACTTCAAATACAAACAGATTGGTAAGTGTGCAATTGTTCAACATTTTTGGACAACAGACCTTTTGCTTATACCTAATTTCTTCCAAAAGTAACAATTTAAATGTGTTCACTTTGAAAAGAATCATAAGTAACAGCGAATCTCTGAATCCTAGTACATTTTTGAAAATAAATTGTTTTTCAAACACACTGTGCAGACAGAAAACATTAAAATATTAATGTTGTTCTAATTTATTTAACTTTTTTGAACCATGTGTCAATTTTTATAAACTTAACTGCAATGCACGGCTGGAAGATGTCAACTGATTTTTAATTTTTTACATAATTTTTCTTCTTCTTAAAGAAGGCAAGATTTCCACACTATAGGCCTAGCGATTTGGAAAAAATTAAATTGATTTTTTCAATCTACACTCATTGTATAATGTATAACAAAATGTTTAAAAGAAATAATGAATACATTCAGAACAATATTTTACACGATAAAAACCATTGTTTTTGTTGTTTTATTAGCTTTATAATAATTTCTGTTTGTTTACCTTTCAGTGTCAAAGTTTCGTAATTTCTTTTGGTCTATGTGCTTTTTCCACTTTTGGAAAAACCTGCACTTTTACCTGCCCAATCATGGAAAACATTTTTCAGCCCCACATAATTGAATGCTCTGTGAAACTGTCTCAAGGAGAAGACTTATAATGCCAAATAAGAAATTAATGCTATAAAAGGTAAAGTGCAAGAAATAAAAATGTTTCCTGTAAAATTATGATTTTGCGCTGTCACTGAGCTTTGAAAAAATGCACCTCCATTGTTCTAGTTGGCCCCACAGATAAAAACCCAAAGGACTGAAGTTGGGTGAACATACAGGCCATGGAACTGGTACTCCCATAATTATCCATTTGTCATGATAGAAATCTGCTAGTGCATTGCCAACACTGACAAAGAATGTGCTGGAGTGACATCATGCATAAACCACATGCTTCTTCTTAAGCATAAGGACACATCCTGTAGCAAGACTGGAACAGTGTTCCTGTAGACAGATCCTGTAAGAAGTGCTGGGCAAACATAAGGACCTACTAGACAGTCACCAACAATTCCAGCCCACAAATTAATCTTTCAGGGATGGACCGCATTTCAAACCTGTCCCTACTATACAATTGATAGGGCATTTAAATTGTTTAATTAAAACTAGAACTTATCACATTTGCATAACTATTGCAAAAATTATAATTTTGTAAGTAAACTTTCACTCACCTAATAACAATAGAACAAAGAATAAATTAATGCAATTTTTTTAAATACCAAAAAAGCATTAGAATTTTAACAATAAAGATTTAGTTCAAATATTTGGTTATGTTGGTGTAAATCTATTTCAAAGCACAGGGACAATACTCACAACATCATAGCCCATGTTCTCCATATGTGGTAATTGATCTTCAGGGACTTGGGGAGGAGCTTGCACTGATGGTGGTGCCTGAACCTCAGGTGCCACTGCATCTGCAGGGGCAGGTTCTGGAGCTGGTGTCATTGCAGGAGGAAGTGGTTCTCGTTCTTCGAGCAACGTACGAACCTATGGAAGAATCCAATTTTTAAGGTTATATGAAATAATTCTGTATTATCATGGATGTAGAACCGTATGACCCAATACCAGGAAATAAAAAGGTTTTGAGATAAAAACCTAAAAGAATAATTCAAAATACCCACATATCATGTTAATGTAAAGAACAGCAAAATTATCACAAATAATAAGGGAGATCAACCTTCACTTACATATTGTAGAGATATATGGAGATTGAGAGATCCTGGAAGAGACGTGCTTAGCTTAATGATAATAAATTAAATAAAAAATCCCATGCTTGCATAATGACCACACAAGTAAGTCAATAGGCATAGGATAGGCAAAGTGGTAATAATTTTTATTTTAATAGTGTTTGTTAAAATTGGGGTAATCCAAATGTAGTACACAGGGTCTTACTGACCCTGAAAATGTTGACAGTCATTCATGATATCGCAAGAGTTAAAGGCTTTCAAAAATGTAGATTAACATTTTTAGCTTGTCTACTTACTGTTTTTAGACAATAAACAAAATCAGGAAATATTTATAATTAATGCCCAATTTTTTACCTCTAATCTCAAATTTGCTAGATGATTTTTTAAATTTTTTTTGTTAAATTTATAAATAGTAATATATTCATCCTGTCATATTAAATGTTACCATTATGCCAGAAAGACTTTTCTAAATTCTTTTGTAAAATATTCACTTTTGTTTTCGTAATAACAAACATTTGTCAGTGTGTGTTTCATTGCAATTTAGTACAAGGCAGAACCCTCATGCAGTGATTGTACTTTTTCTGAGAGTCCGGAACTGAATATATTTTTTATGCACCACCAAACATCAATGTCACAAAATCATATGAAATTATGAAAATTTGAAAAAAATGTCAAGAAAACTTTAATCCTGAAAGGGAAAAACAAACAAAAAAGTAAAGTGATCCCTATACAGTGAAGGCGCAGAGGGTTCCAGGAGGTTGAACCTCCCAGATTTTAGACATTTGGCATGTGAAGGTGCTAAGGTTGTCAGCCTTACGCACTGGCCGCCTTTACTCATATTGCTCCTGGTACTCATTTGTTAGAGGCTGAGTCAACCCCAGGGTCATAGTGCCACCAGAATGATTAGGCAAATTGAAAAATTCTGACCTCATCGGGGATTGAACCGCGACCTTCCAGTTTGTAGCTCAGTGGCTCAACCACTACGCCAAGAGATAAACAAACAAAACTTTTTTTTTTTCCGTTTTAGACTTGGAAAGTGTATTAAAGAACTCTGTTTAAAATGAACTTCTTGCTATGATTAGGGACCGTATTTATTTGCAACAGTGATGAGCACAGAATTTTACAAAACAGCTTTCCTTAGTTATATTGAGCTTTGTACATGCGTAAAATACCAATATTAAGCAAACTGAGTTCACAAAATACTGCAAAATTTGATTGTGCAAAATGTCTAAATAAGCCAAAATACGCCCATTCCACATGTAAATTGAGAAATGTGCACAAAAATTAGATTCAAAATCATTTTTTGTTTTAGTGTGATTTCTTCCTTTATTTCTTATAGCATACTTCCTTTTCTCCTATTTGTATGGCTGCCAATACGCTATTTATATTTGTCATCAATTACAGCAAATATTGAGGAATGTACTAGGTATGTTATTCAGTGATCACATATAACTCCTTTTCTGCTATCTCTGTGCCGAGTTTAGGATGCCTATGGTAGACTGCAGCCAAGAGTATAGATTCAACAGATTTTGTATTTTATCCATAGTAGTTGGCACTTTTGTGTGAATAAAATATGCTATTTAGGTTATATAAATGCCCATTTCTTCACGATTTTTCTTTAATTTTGCATATTTTTAGCACCAAACCAAGTTTATATATGAATTCTATAGGTTTTAAAGAACTTAATAACCTTAAACATGGTCTTTTTAATGGCTCTAAACATGTACACAGCATGCCGAGGGTTTTTTTTTTTTTTTTTTTGTGTGTGTGTGCCCTCCCTTCCCCCCCTCCCCCCGAGTACCAAGCAATGAAGCCAGAACCTCGGGTCAAACCAAATTTTGGTAACCATTTGTGCTGTTATGTTCCTGTAAGTGCCCTTGGTGCTTCATCCGGATGGGATGTTGGTGGTATTTGGGCTGTGTAACTGTGTTTAGTGATTGTTGCAGTTATCCTGCTTTTATGCTTGGAGTGTTTTATGTCCTTTGTTTGTGATGTGCTAAGAGGTGTGAGCTGAGTGCATCTCCATAAAAATATTTGTATAAAATATTTTATTTCTTAAAAATACCCACGAATATTTACCAAAAAATAAGGTCCACCTAGCTATCATTCATTGGATTTTTACTGTATAGTAAAATCATAAGAGATTAAATTCCAGCCTTTCACAGAATTAGAATCTATATTAACACCAACATAAGCTCTTTTTATTGCAGATTAAACAATGGCACAAGGTACGTACATTGATTTTTTCTTTATAATATGCTGGACTGAACTCTGTTACGTTCATAGTGAAATTAAAAGTTTAACATAATTATAACTAGGGCCTGGAAGTTAGCCAAAATGCCTTTTCTATTTGGGTGGATATATAGTGACTAGCTTAAAAGACCCGGCGTCGCCCGGGTTTTGTATTTTGTAATTGGAAATTAACTTATGAAGGATTTTCAATTTTAAATTCTAGGTCCTTATATAGGCATTTATAATTTGAAATAGGAAGAACGACTTATTACACTCAAACTATTCCCTCAGAAAACGCTTGATATAGATTTTTATGGCTCATAGAGGATCTAGAATTTTGCATCCCATCGCTTGTACAGTGCACAGCAAGCCTGGTATAGGTTTAAATAAGGGTATAGGTTTAAATAAGAAGAAACAGAAATTCTTGTAACATAAAATTGTAATATCAAGGCGGGAAATTTCCCACTCTTATGTTACCATAAAACCGTTTTGGGGATGAAATTAAACAGAAAGCATTATCACTTTCATACTTCTCTCTCCAAAAACCTGCGATATAATATAATAATATACACATTACCATACCTCGTTTTGTTTTCTCTATGTCCACGGTAGAGAAAGTTATGTGATTCCATTATTTTAGTGGATTTCATTCTGTAATATTTATTTATAACATGAATTATTGTGATAACTTCTCTTATTTGTCAAAAGTGCATTTCATTTGTTTTTTCCAAGCCCATCTGATACCATTTGGCAACAATATATTCTGTGATTTGGAATTGATAATTCTATGTAAAAAGGGATTAAGTATTTTCAAAAACATTTAATTTTTGGCATTTAGAATCGGAATTTTTCAAAATCCTTTCTTAGCGAGCACCTACATTATAAAACGAAGGTACTGTCAAAATTCCAAGTCTCTACCTGTTATAGTTTAGGCTGTACGTTGATTCCTGTCAGTCAGGACAAAGCCTTTTATATATATAGAGATAAACATGTTTCAGTACATTTTGGAACAGTAGGGCTAGTTTTTATTTTGCCTTTTTTTTGTCTTCTGTTGCCTATTTTAAGGTTTAATGCCTTTTTTTTTTGCCTGTTTTGGATTGTTATGACATTGTTACAGAAATAATGAAATGACACATTCACGTCACAAATATATTTATTGAGGATCTTATTCCCTACAAATGGATTCTTTTTCCATGATGAAAAATGTTCTCTCTGACAGGCGGCTGACTATGATAGTTGACACCTTTAAAAAAACATCTTGTTGCTTTGTAATCAAGAAAAGTTAGAGTAAGTGCTGTATGAGATAAATTATTAAGTATCTTTGTTAAGGACGTTAATGACAAGTCTCTTTAAAATAAGTCAATAACCTGTTTCAATAGGTTAAATCCCTTCAGAACAAGTTTTTGACTAATTTATCAAGCTGTTAAGCCTTAAAACAGTTTGAAGAAATTATTGGGCATGAAAATGTTAATGCTTCAACCAGAATTCAGGAACTCAATGAAAAATTACAAGAATGATAAAAAAGGATTAGACTGTAGGGGGGGGGGCAAAACAATTACTAGTTTTAATCTAAAAACATTTCAAGGAGAAAAGGAAATCAAGAAAAATGAAGAACTGAATAATCATGCAGTAGGCCTATATGGTTTCAACTTGATGCCACCTCAAATCGAATGAGTAATCTTTGAAAAAACATGCATATTTTTGTTTGTGACACCAGAAAAGAGACAGAAATGAAATGTAAGGTGAAGAATCAAAAACTAAAACAAATCCTATACAATGGAAGTAGTAATTTCATACCAATCAATGAAACCAGTTGATTGCTAATTAGTTTATGCAACAAGTACACTGACACCACTTAACCCTTTGCCACACTAATATTCTTGGTGAGTTTCAATTGAAATCACCTGTAACTTGAGCAAATGTAGGATGAAAAAATTGCTGATATGTAACCCACATAACAATATTTTGGTAGTGCCAAGCAATAGAATTTCATGAGGTACATTCAAGTAAATTGTCTTAGATAATAGAATTCGAATACATAACAAGAAACAGTACCTGATCTGCAGGTATCTGGGGCATTTCCACTTCCATGGCAAGGGAGGTGGGTGGGATGGGTGTTTCTGGTGGCATAAGAGGCGTACCAGGTGGCATAAGGGGTGTTGGAGGTTGCATAAGAGGCGTTGGAGGTTGCATAAGAGGAGTTTGAGGTTGCATAAGGGGTGTCTGAGGTGGCATAATTGGAGTTGGAGGTGCCATAATAGGCGTTGGAGGTGCCATAAGAGGTGTTGGAGGAGCAGCAAGTAGACCTGGAGTGGGTGGTGCAGGTGGGGGGATCCCAGGCGTAGGGGGCTGTAATAACTGAGGGACAGGTGTTGAGGGAGCTGTTATAGCAGCCAACTGAGCAGCCATTTCTTCGGCAGGTTGGGGAGTGGCAGGTGGCAAGAACTGTGCCGGGGTGGGAGGAGGTTGTACAGAAAGTGGTGTGGGAGCCATGAACTGCTGTAAGTCGATATGTTCCTGTGGCATTTCACCTGGGAGCTCAGCTGTCTTCTTGCCCGCCTTAAAAAACAAACACAAATTTAGACATTCTCACTATGTCACAAGAGTATTTATTATCATGTTACGTGAAAGCATAGCATAACTTGTATAGGAGATAGGAAACAAGATGTAAATTTATAGTGAGATAATTGTTTTCATATCCAGGAACTTTTAAAATACTATTTGCTACTTTTTTTTAAAATATAAAATAAAAAACATAAGAGATGTAACATGAATACTACAGAATTATTGTAGATGAAAGTATTATTGAGATATCAAAGTTAACCTTGTTAATGTGTTTTTTTTGTTATGAAACTGTAAAAGAAGATCAAGCAAGATTACTAAAAAGGTTTTGCTAAAACCAAAGGAAATGACAGTTGGAGAAAAAGTTTTTATTCAGTGGAACAGAAATAATTTGGTAAATTTTAAGATTCCAGTTGACATCATCATCATCATCATCTCTAAGCTGGCATGCCCGATGAAGATTTAAACAGTCTCCCAACAAACATCAAATGATCTTAACTGAAGTTGGAGACATAGACTCTGCAAAACACATTCTGTGCAAGTGCTAATTTGAAACGGTGAAAATGAGTGTTTAGTCTTATCAATGTCAATAAAACAGCCTGTAACATCCACAAAGGTTAGATAAAATAAATATACTAGTAGAGTATATGAGAAATGGTATGTAATGATGCTATAGCGCACGCAACTCTGATCTGTTGTTCTGTTTTCAACAATGGTTGGAATATCTTTACAAATATTTGTTAGATGTCGTCCATAGTAGTTAAAACAGTGATCATACCAAAAAATAATGATCATGACTATAGTTGCTCACCAACTGATGTGGAAGCATATGCGCTGCACAGTTCTAACCATTATCACATTATCCTTTGTATATCCATCATGAAGATACTACAGAACATTATTCCTTTTATTGGTACATGTGTAGTAAATTTGAGTACTGAATCTTCACACAACTTTCTTTCCTTTGGCTGATGCTCATGGTCAAATTTTACATTAAATTTACTGTATAACTATCAATTTTCATCGAATTGGTATGGCTAACAGTCAAATTCCCCTTTGGTCAAAAGCTTTATCAAGCATTTCGGCAAATAGGACATGATCAAATTCCAGCAAATCATTGATGAAATTAACCAATCAGCGCAATGTACGTGGTGCTAGCTTCGCCCTGGCAGTATTTTGTAGAGCTCGTTGTTTGCAAACTAGAAGTTTGAAAGTGTGGCCATTTTCCTCTCTCTCATATTCCACTTTTCCATGCAATGCAACTCCATAAAAATGGCATTGGTATATACATCAGTAGATACCATTATCCCGAACTCAGTAGTGTAATAAATATTATAAGAACAGGACTTGCTGACATACACCAATGAAATGAAAATGCAAAGCAGGAACATGAAGGAACCATTTCTTGTATACACATCATTCACACAGAAAAGTCATCTTCCTCAGTAGCTCAGAGGTAGCAAGTTAGACTGCAGATCAGGTGGTCACGGGTTCGATCCCTGGTATAGTTGTTTCTTTTCTTTCTTTCATAATTATGTTAGATGATCGTAAACAATCCGTGATATTAATAATTCAAGGCCTTACACAATGATTTTTTTTTTTGTGTGTGTGTGAAAAATTCGACTACACAGGACGAAGGAGATCTTACAACAGGATGTAAAATTTATAAAATTGCAATAATAATTATAAATAGCTAAAGTATTAATCGTTGCGTTATTATTATTATTATTATTATTATTATTATTATTATTATTATTATTATATCATCATCTTTAATACCGGTAATATTATAACGCCGAAATAAATTATTTTAAAGTTTTATAAATTATCTAATTTCTTGCTCCTAAAGTCCTCATATAGTGGTACCAGTATTGTAAAATCTGTTAGACCTAAGGTTCCATTTAGGTCTGTCTGTTACATATAATCTAGAGTAGTCTGATATTTTATTATTGTTATTATTAGAGCCCGGATTTCCATGCAAATGCATGTTTTTATACACTTCGGTTACACTTCTCAAACTTTGTAGTTACTCATTACATGACTTATGGATTCGAAATAACCATACTTTTTCCGTGCATGTTTGCATGTTTCGGCCTTTTTATGGCAAAATTCATGCATAATGCATGTTTTGGATTTTTTTGGTTTAATATAGCATATTCAGACGTTTTTAGTGCATATAAACCCTCATTATCTGGTTTTAGTGCATAATATCAAGTTACCATGCATAACTGTGCATATTATGAATGTGCCTCCCTAAAATCTCGGCTTTTCAAAGAAACGTAAAAAAGTTGTATTGTATTACCATTGTTATTTGATTGACTTGGCAACAGAGTCTGCCACCTGCATGAATTTGAGAGTGCAAACTACTGTTTACCCTAAATAAACAGTAATACAATACACCAGGCTACAAAAGAAAATGCCGATTCGCTTGCCCCCACCACCTTCCATTGAAAGAAAACTGCTATAACAGAATGTTCTCTGCTTGAATTAGTCAGTCACTAGTAGTCCAGTCATTTGGTAGTTTTACCTGGAAAGTTTTCCGGGAGTTTTGAAAATTTGTGACTTTATAGATTTCGACGTGCTCTTTTCGAATTTTCACTTTGCTACCTCGTATCTTTGCCGCTCGCGCCGCCATATTGAAAAAATGGCGCCCAAAAACAGTTTTTTCACATTATCTTCTTTCCGACTCATTTTACGATGAAAATGGTTATGTAATAAATTAAACTAGAGAAAATTTCCTATAATTATGTCGTAACGAATTTTTTGTAAAATGAATAATTTCAGCGTTCGAGCGCCGCGAAATCTACTCCGACACGCGTTTTGGCCAAAGCCACGGAAGATGCGGATACACCACTACTTGCATCATTTTGCGGTAAAGCATTTAATGAGCGATTTTAACTAAATAAGGTCTCCTGATTTCAAAAATGTCATTATTTTTGTTGTTTCACATCTAGTTTTCGTGTTTGCTGTTATGGCGGACGCAATTTTAAGGTCTGTGTAGACTTTTTTGGGGACTTATTGTAGCTAAACGGTAAGTCGTATAAAAAAAAACCTGTTGCAGAAGCAGTAACGGATTTTTAGAGATCTACAAGTTTGGTCTTATGACTTTTTGACGTATCTTCATCGGTTATCCCTTAGATTGAGTTAGATTTTTTATTTTAAATAAATTCTGTATATTTTTCTCACATTATGTAATATTGGCACACATGGTATGAAATATAGAATCATACAATTTGGTAGGAATTTGGGCACATACAACAGTCATAAGTAGGGACCGGATTCTTAGGTTTTTACCTATTTTTTTCCTTACTTCCAAAACAAAAAGCACTCATACACTTTTTCGTATCATGTCCATAGGATTCACCCACATTAATTTTGTGGCACCTAAAAATACCTAAATGGGGTATAGAAACCTAAATATACCTAAACGGGATATAAAACCTAAAATATCTAATTCAGGGTACTTTTTTGTCTTTTTTTGTTTGTCAGTTGAGAAATCGATATTTTGCTGTGTATGAACAAGGATATTATAGATTTCTGTGTTTTAAAGCGCTTGATTGCCTTAGGTACCGCCATGTGAGTTTTAAGAAGACATGTTAATTATGTCGAATTATGCAAGTTTACACAAATTTAAATCAATTTTGTTAAGTTAAACTTTACAGTGAAAGGAAACAGAGTCTTTAAGGGTCATGTAAAAGTGAAAATCTTTTCTTCGCGGTACATACCCTATAATCCAGCGTTTCTCAACCTATGGTATTGAATCCTATGTAGCACATTCAAATTCATTAAACCAATTATTCTTCCCGAAAACGATATTTTGGACAAGAAACCTAAAAAAAACTATTTCATATAATGGAAAACCTAAAACAGTGTTTTTAAAAACCTAAAAATCCGGTCCCTAGTCATAAGCGTGATAAATTTGGTGTTTCTAGCTGCCCCATAAGTATAGAAAAACTTGCTGGATAGCCGTGACATCATTCACATCTACGACAGTCTAATCTTCCACTTATTAACATTGATGTTTATTCACTTCCAGATGAGCTAGAAACTTGAAATTTGGCAAACTTATAGATTTTAGATTTATTAAAATACATGTTGAAAACCGTTCAGCTCGATCAATGTAATAAGATAAATAAGATACCATTTGCTCAACTAAAATATATTTTATAGATTTTATCTTATAGGCCTAACCAATGTAAAAATTCCCAAAAGTTCAAACAAACTTCGATTTTTTGTCACTGAGCATTTGTACGGCATCAGATGATTTGGCAAAAATAAATTTATTTGGACTGCACTCACAAAAAATACTGGAACACATACGGCTTGGACTGTTTGAAAATATTATTTGATTTTTCCCCGAAAAATATTATCAAAATTATCCTAATTTTTAAGTATTTTTTATCCTGTAAGCTAGTCTAAGCAATAACTTATATCTCTCGTTGTGAAGTACCTATTGGAAGAAAACATGACGTGTTACGTAGAAACGGTCAACGGATTCATGTTCAGTGACCCAAAATTGGTTAAGATCACCTATCACACCACTTACCGCAAAGGAAAAAGTTTCAAAATCCAGCATCAAAGCTGCATAGAGTTATTTTATTATATAAAATATCAAAACAATATTTTTCACAAATGTCAATTAACCAGATGTGATAGAGAAAAACTAAATGCATTTTCGAATTTAGCACAGCGAATTTAATCAAACACACCTATTTTCGTTTTTACCGCAGAAATTTTCGTTTTTTTTCTAGGCTGATATAATCAATACTGCAATCAGCATTTCATCTACATTTGATTCCGTAATAGTTGTCGGCGAATATGTAGATCTTCTTATTCTTTTGACGGCTCTATCTACGCGTTCAAACATAGCCTATATAATCTCAAACCAGGAATAGGAAAAATTTCGCAACGAATATAATTATTCAACTCCATACCACTGCTGAACCTGGTGATAGGTTTGGAACGAATGTTGTCGTGCTGCTGTTTCCGTCGGTGGCAGCGATGCAATTTTAAATTTATTTTCATATACTGATTTTGTGAAGCATGTATATCTATAGTTGTTTAACGACACACTTTTCACGGCACTGTAACCATACAATGCAAGGAGGAAGCTTCAGCAATGATCTTTGGATCTGCATTTTGGATTTTGAATACCTGGACATGCTCGTTTAATTCTGTTTTTTTTTTAATACATTAGTACATTTTATTTTTCTTTGTTTAAAGAGTGCTGATGTTGCATCACAGCCACTGAAGGCGTGCAGAAATAATATTATGTTATCTGCGGCTGTTTTATCTACGATACTTTTTGTTGAATATATTCGTTGCGAAATTTTCCCTTTTCCTGGTTTGAGAATCTATATATATATATATATATGTGTGTGTGTGTGTGTGTGTCTCTGAACGCGTAGATAGAGTCGTCAAAAGAATAAGAAGATCTACATCTTTGCCGACAACTATTACGGAATCAAATGTAGATGAAGTGTTGATTGCCGTATTGATTAATTATTATTAGCGTATCCGCATATTCCGTGGCTTTGGCCAAAACGCGTGTCGGAGTAGACTTTGCGGCGCTCGTACGCTGAAACTATCCATTTTACAAAAAAATCGTTACGACATAAATTATAGGAAATTTTCTCCAGTTTAATTTATTACATAACTATTTTCATCGTAAAATGAGTCGTAAAGGAGATATTGTGAAAAAACTGTTTTTGCGCGCCATTTTTTCAATATGGCGGCGCGAGCGGCAAAGATACGAGGTAGCAAAGTGAAAATTCGAAAAGAGCACGTCGAAATCTATAAAATCACCAATTTTCAAAACTCCCGGAAAACTTTCCAGGTAACCCCCTTTTTGAGCACCAAATGACTGGACTATAGCCATTGTTGAAGACGTTGAATAATTATCTTTAGAATCGTGTTGTGGAGAAATGGGTGTGACAGTTAAGTAGAGAAAAACTTATGAAGGTACTTAGTTCAAATCCTGATCTTCAACTTCTGAAAACAGTGAAAGACGTATTATGTGGAAAAATGTAAAAGACATGGAATTCGATTATCACCCTCAGTCAAATTTCTTCCCTTAAGTATGCACCTGTTACTTCTTGTGAAGTTGAAAGATCCTTTTCTGCATTCAAGAATGTCCTAAACTGATAAACGCACGAGTTTAAGTGAGGAGAATTTGGAAAAACTCGTATATTGTTTTAAGAGAAACTGAAATATATTGCAGTACAGTGCGGATTTTTGATAGTGCATGTTTCGCCCTTCATTGTGCATATTTGGAGATACGATAGTGCATGAATGCATGCATGTTTTTAAGTTTGATAGTGCATGAAAATCCGGGCTTTAGTTTTTTTTTTTTTTTTTATTATTATTATATAATAGTATCAGACTTCAATGCATTCTGCATGTGCTTTGCTATACAAAAGAGAGTCAAAATAGGGCTCTGTACTGTAACCAAATTACAATATGCATACCTTCAGGCCTATATCTAATAGTAAACACACCTATATTGAAAGTTTTAACATATTGTAACTATGATTTAATTTTAACATTATGTTTCTACATGAACGTAAATTGCAATACTGTTTTTTTATACCATAAACTAGCAAACTGCTCAACTCCTTTGAGATCAATTTCAACTTAAATGAGATCACTGCAAAATTGTATTTCCTGAAATAAACTAGCAAAATGCTTAACTTCTTTGAGATCCATTTCTCGTCCTCCCCATCCCCTCTCTTTCTCATATTAGTGAACAAAAAAATTATTCTGCAATGATAAATTTAGCCCTACTTGTAAGAGACATGCTAAACAATGTAGGATATCAAAAAATTGTCTTTTAATTAAACAATACAACAATCTATCATTAGTTCTTACAGTTCATGCCATCCTTAATTTGTTCCATGTACTTTAGTCTTGCTCTTTCTTTGCTATTCTTGCCTTCAATTGTGCCTTCGATAATGTTTTTTAAAAGACTTTGGTGCCTTCGTAAATCCCCTATAAGTTTTATTCTTCTTTTTCTTATTTGGTTCCAAATTTCTTTCTCTGCTTTTGCTCTCTCATAAACTTCCTCATTGGTAATTTTATCGATAATTTTCAGCATTTTTCTGTAGCACAATGTTTCAAATGCTTCTACTCTTCTTTCCGATTTCAGGATTGACGAAGTTTCACAACCATACAACATTATGCTCCATACATATGTTTTCATCAAATTCTTCCTTATTTCTAAACTAATATTATTGGATGTGAATAATTTATTTTTCTTACTGAAGGCAAGTTTTGCTTGATGTATTCTACGTATAATTTCTTGTTTACTTCTTCCATCAGATGTTATTTTGCTGCTAAGATATTGAAATTCTTCAGCTTCATCCAATAATTCTCTGTTCAATCTAATTTGTGTTTTATTAGTTCTTTTTTTCCCCCTCTTTTTTCTTGCAAATTAAAACTTTTGTTTTCGATTTATTAATATTTAAGTGATAATAATTTTTAATGTGTTTTCCAATCTATTAATAAAAAGTTCTAAATTTCTTTTATTTTCCAACAAAATTGCAATGTCATCTGCAAATCGGAGCATGTTAATTTTAAGTCCCTGTATTTTTATGCCCATGTCTATTCCTTCAGTGAATTCATTTAAGGCTCTTTGTATGTATGCATTGAACAGTATTGGTGGCAATGAACATCCTTGTCTTACACCTTTCCTTATTTGAGCTATTTCTTGACAGTTTCCACAGTTTATTATTGCTTTTTTATCCTTACATAAATTCCACATGCTTCTCATATCTCTAGATTTAATTCCTAATTCTCTGAGTATTTCAAACATTTTTCCCCAATTCACATTATCAAATGCTTTTTCTATGACAAATGCTATATATACTAGTTAAGCCGTTAAATAGTGGCGAAAAAACTGTGATCTTGAATGTTTTTAATACTTTTGCAGTAAGTAGATTTTCATTATGTCATTAAAATATTTCAATGCATTAAGATTTTAAACGTAGGCGTATGTAATATTTGTGAAATCAAGCTTTGTTTCTGTAGATGCTTTGATCAATATTAACGAGTTCCTCTTGCATTGAAATTGCGACGTCTGCAATGTGTCAATGAACACGTGGTCGCGGAGTAATACATATCAGTGTGTTTGTTTACATCTACTTTTTTCTTTAGTTGGAAATAGTATATGTATTTTTATTTTTCCTTATTCTTTTTTCTATTATTAATCTCATTGCTAGTATTGCTTCTCTTGTGCCTGTATTTTACCTAAAACCAAATTGGTCACTTAAATATTCTTTGACTTTCTTTTCTATCCTACCATATATAATTTTAGTTAATATTTTAGATGCATGTGACAATAATGTAAAGTGCGATAGTGTTCACATTTCTCTGCTTTTGCTTTTTTTGGTATTGGTATCATTTTGCAGTTCTTGAAATCCTCAAGTACAGTTCCAGTTTCAAAGATATCAAATATTAGTTCATATAGGGTCCTTTTTAACTCTTCATCTGCATACTTTAGCATTTCTCCAGTGATTCCATCATCCCCTGGTGCTTTCCCATCTTTTAAGCTCTTTATCGCTTGCTCACTTCTTTTAATATAGGATCTCCTCTCTCTTCCTCTGAATCTTCTATATTTTCTATTAATTCGCACTCAAAAACGGCTTCAACACAGATTTAGTTAACAAGAAAATCAAAAAGTTTGAAAAACAAAAGCTAATATGAGAAAATTGCACTTTAAGCAACATTACAGATAAAACAGCATTCAAGAAGTTCACTTTTCACCCTAGATTACACTACAAATTTGAGAAGATTTTCAAAGAAGTTGATATAAAACTGGCCCCCATCAACAGATCCAACATAAAAACACTACTAAAATCTGGACAAATGGACAAAATTCCCCCAAAGAAAAACTCTGGCATTTATGAATTAAAATGCAAAGACTGCAGGAAACTTTATATTGGAAAAACCAAGAGAAATTTAAATATAAGGCATAAGGAACACTTAAGAAATATAAAGTACAAACAAACAGAAAAGTCGGCTGTTGCGCATCATTTTTGGACCACAGGACATGAATTTGAAGATGACATAAAATTAGTAAAATCTGTAACAAAACCGATAGAACTAACGGTGTGGGAAAAAATTTTCATTCAAAGGAACAGGAATAACTTGATTAATTTTGATATCCCAAAGGAAAACGACCTCATCACTACACTGATTCGCCCAACAGAGACATCTACCAGTCTTCCAGCAAACTCTGCAGTTGACCTCATCTGATGATGCAGCTAAGAAGCTGTGAAATGCATTATGTGTAAGTCATTACTTATATAAGTGAAGTTGAGTGAAAAACAGAATTAATTGCGTGTATTTGATTACTTCACTGAGAATCCTGGTTACAATTTTTTATTTATTAAAATTAATGTTATTTTAAATACAGATTGTTTATTACGCTGTTTTCAGCTGCTACTCTCAAGGTTTCAAAGATGTTTCCGTGTTTGATAATAATTGATAGCAAAACATGCTGAAATGAAAACATTGACGGTATCATGCTAGTATCCACGTGGTAACTAAAGCGCTTGGAACCATGGACTATATTTTCATGGTGGACTTGAGCACTCCATGCAGACATGTTCAAATTTTAACAGTCACAAAGCTTTCAGATTCCAGGCGATTTCTGTACAGTTTGTAATATTAGTGATAAAATTCCTTATGCTAGAACTAATGCAAGCTGTTTCTACATTAATGTACAGTGTGTTTCACATACGAGTTGGCCAATCATGTGGATATTGGCATTGCCACAGTTCTAACTTCTGAGCCATGGGGTGAAATATCTATGCAAATAAAGCCACTAACGGTGTATTGATTCAGGTTTTCACAATTACAGTTAAAATTACATTGAAAATAACCATGTACCTCATCACAAGAAATGTTTGATATGTCCTCCTCTTGAATCCACACAATACTGGTACCTTTTTAGGAAATTTTCTTTCATGCACGTAAGTTCAGCTTCCGAAATAGAGTTAATTTCTGTTGTGATATTCTTCTAATATATATATATACCGTATATACCCGAATACTACCCACCCCCAAATAATACCTGCACCCAAGTTTTTCGAAAGGAAATTTGAAAAAAAAATCTATAGGCCTCTATATAAAATTATTTTGTCAGGTTTATTCTTAATCAAACAGTTATAATTAACATTACATATAATAAAAGAATTAAATATGGTACGGTAGGCTAAAATGTAATTATGAAAATAACATGGTAACAGCCAGCCGAAAATATTGTCATCTTTTACGCACTGCATCACTTTCAACAACAAACCCTCTCCATCTGTTCAGTGGGAATCGCACGCGATGACGTACATCCAACTGATCCAATCCAAGGTCAAAGTCGTGTGGAAGTTCACCGAACTTTACCGAAATTTTCCCAAATTAGTGCTTCTACTTGTACTGTACTGTTAATTGCTTGGCGTCTCTACAGGTAAAGCTTTGTTTCGCCGCCAGTCATGGCGGACCATGTGCATAAGAAAGCATTTTCTTTGTCTGATTTTCCTTTCAATACAACTTCGCTACTGTTATACTATACTTTGATACTACTACATAGCATCGTGCTATATTGAGCCAATATGGTACAAAATGTTGAAATTCAGATGACCGGAGACCAGTATTCAAATAATACCCGCACCTCAGTTTTTCACTCGCGATTTTTGAAAAAAATATGCAGGTAGTATTCGAGTATATACGGTAATATATACCTATATACGGGGGTCTGATCGATACACGGCTATGTTTTGACTCAGAATAGTCGGTATTGGAGCTCAGACAAACCCGATATAATGCAACAAACCTGATTACATGACCAGAAAATTGGGGTCTGGTGCAAGGTAAATGCATACAGGATAATAGACCCAATATTTTTTGTAGATAAAGTGGCAGAAAGTGCAGAGCATTATAGGAATAACATACTTAAACCATTCTTTGAAGAACTTACCAATACTGAATGTCGGAGTGCTTATTTCCAGCAAGACTCTGCCTCTGCACATACAGCTGATGAGTCATTAAAGTTTATTCAAGAATTTTTTAAGATTGGGTAATTAGTAGGGGTTACGGGATCTAACAGTATGTGATCATTATTTATGGGGGGAAAAATGTGTTAACGAAGTAATCCATCTAGAAAATTACTGTGATATTTTAAAATTAAATGTTGTCCATGACATCAACAACTGCTTAGCAGGTAATACAGATCAATCCTGTCCTTCTTGAATGCAACGGGACTTGGATGAATTCTCCAATAAAAGGGGCACAATGGGTCCAATTATGTGGCCTACATGCAGGGGACCGAAAGGGCTTGACCCATTCATTTTCATTTATTCAAGCAGGTAATACTGCATAATAACTCAGCCTGGCAAACGTATAAAACTAACAGTCTCAAATACTCACTGGAGCCTCTTCATGATCAGCCAACTTTCTCTTACGAAGGACACGTCTTCCACCAACAATTTCGACTTGCATTTCTCCTTCTGCTTCTTTGACCTGTTCAAGAGCAAGGTCTTCCTCTTGTTCATCCCCAATCATGCCAAAATCATAATTCTCGGCAGCTCTGCTTGTCAGATGTCGCTGATAAATCTGCAAAGTTGAAAATTACAAAATACTTTAAAAAATAAATTATTGAACAAATTGTCGTAAGATACAAATCCATTTCCCAACTTACAAAAGGCACTATTCATCATCTATCACAGGTCAATCCATATGAAATCATCCAATGGGTGTTGCTGACATATTTTATTTTATTTTTAAGTATATATTTTCTGTTTCTATGTGTATCTGGGAGTACAAAACAATTTTTTTCACATTTTTATCACTAACGCTTTGGCAACGAGTGGCCATTTTGCTTAGAAGGATTTTGCATTTTTGGCATTTTCAAAGGTTAGCAGTAAGTTAAATAACTATTTTATTTATGAAGATATCAACTTGAAGTAAAAACCATCTTAATCTACAAGAAACATTCTACAATTCATGTTATGACCAAAAATTTGTTATGTCTTAAGGAAATAATCTAAAACTTCATTAGAAAATGCAGTTCCGAATAGAAAAAATTAACAACTTTATAAAACATTTTTTCATAGAAGGGATGAAAACACATGTTTCATATTTTCCCCCCACAAAGATATAGTAGATCACTAGATGCTAGTAAAATTTGAGATCATTTATGTAAATCCTTTAGGTTTTATGAGTCTTCAAATATCGAGATTTTGCAGAATTGTTGATTTTCAAATTAAAATATCTCAAATGGGACTGAACCGAAAAATTTGAAATTTTCTCAAAATATTCTTCTAGTGCCTAGTAACGAACATATAAAATTTCATCACTGTGTTCTGACCAGAAGTATTTGATTTTTAATAAAGAAAATGCTAAAAAATAACACTGTCAAATGAAAGATTTTAGATTTTCCTGGCGAAGAGTATGAATAAATCTTTCCCGGGTAGACAGCCAGGTTTGAAGATCAAGTGTCTCCACTTGATCTTCAAACCTGGCTGTCTACCCGGGAAAGATTTATTCACTGTCAAATGAGCTAATAACAGTGTTAAAATACAATAAAAATTGTCAAAAATAATATAATTATTTGTTGTTGCTAGTAAAATTAAATATGTCATAAAACTAACATATTAAAGAATATTATAGGAGAAAAATTCCTCCGGCACTGGGACTTGAACCCAGGACCTTTGACTATTCGCGCCAATGCTCTACCAACTGAGCTAAGCCGGACTGCATATGACATGACTTGTCTGTCTGTGAGGTAGACCATTAGGGCAATCAGTCATAGGAGAGAGGTTCCATCTGGTGCTGTGAATTGAGCTCCAGCTTAGCTCAGTTGGTAGAGCATTGGCCAAACCATTGGCCGAAGGTCCTGGGTTCTAGTCCCAGTGCCGGAGGAATTTTTCTCCTATAATATTCTCATGTAATGTCCAACAGAGACAGTAATCTGTGGTTCATGAATGCTTATATATCTTAACATTTTAAATGTTCCATGGTAGTAGTCATAGTGATCAATACTCCAGCAGAAGGAGACCATATTGCCACATTTGCTGAGCAAGCCAGAATATGCTGACTTGAAAAAGGCAAGTCTCTACAGACTCCTCTGTAGCTCCTTTGTTCAGTAATCAGTAGCTGTGCTTGATTGAAAATATCAAAAAAATTGCCCCTTCACTTAAAAAAATATCAATTTCACCAAACCACCAGTTCTGATCATAATGCAGGCAACAATGTCCTTTACTTCGAAAGGTCTTATTTCAAATTTGGGCAAAATGGAAATACTATGTTCACCATAAATAACATTTTTTGAGTGAATGTAACACCTTATGATGCTAGAAGTTTGTTCCACAGCTGAGCCGAAGGTTTAAAAAATGTTTATACAAGTGTATAGGAAATACCTTTAATTTCTTCAGAACAAAATTTGAACACTTCTTCTGCTGAAGGTATCTGGTCCAAATATGGTCTTTGCAAACTAGCCATCGAGACAGCCCTCTTTGTACCCCCTCCAATCCCATCGCAAGCATTCTTTCCGTTAGAAGTGGCAAAAAAACGCTATTCAGCTTCAAAGTGATTGCAAATATTCAAAAAGTTCTTTTTGTTTTTGTACTGGCTACCATCTCCATCGCTAAAATAAACAATTTTTTTAACTGAAGGGGCAACTTTTTTTATATCTTCAGTTAAGCACAGCTACTGATTACTGAACAAAGAAGCTACAGAGGAGTCTGTAGAGACTTGCCTTTTTCAAGTCAGCATATTCTGACTTGCTCAGCAAATGTGGCAATATGGTCTCCTTTTGCTGGAGTATTGATCACTATGACTACTACCATGGAACATTTAATATGTTAGTTTTATGGCATATTTAATTTTACTAGTAACAACAAATAATTATATTATTTTTGACAATTTTTATTGTATTTTAACACTGTTATTCGCTCATTTGACAGTGTTATTTTTTAGCATTTTCTTTATTAAAAATAAAATACTTCTGGTCAGAACACAGTGATGAAATTTTATATGTTGATTACTAGGCACTAGAAGAATATTTTGAGAAAATTTCAGATTTTTCTGTTCAGTCCCATTTGAGATATTTTAATTTGAAAATCAACAATTCTGCAAAATCTCGATATTTGAAGACTCATAAAACCTAAAGGATTTACATAAATGATCTCAAATTTTACTAGCTCATCTAGTGATCTACTGTATCTTTGTGGGGGGAAAATATGAAACATGTGTTTTCATCCCTTCTATGAAAAAAAGTTTTATAAAGTTGTTAATTTTTTCTAATCGGAACTGCATTTTCTAATAAAGTTTAAGATTATTTCCTTAAGACCTAACAAATTTTTGGTCATAACATGAACTGTAGACTGTTTCTTGTAGATTAAGATGGTTTTTACTTCAAGATAATATCATCATAAATAAAATAGTTATTTAACTTACCGCTAACCTTTGAAAATGCCAAAAATGACAGATCCTTCTAAGCAAAATGGCCACTAGTTGCCGAAGCGTTAGTGATAAAAATGTGAAAAAAATTGTTTTGTACTCCCAGATACACATAGAAACAGAAAATATATCATTAAAAATCAAATAAAATAGGTCAGCAACAAATTATTTTATTATTGGATGATTTCATATGGATTGACCCTCACATTTATGTTACTAATGACAACATAATTGAAACCAGCTGAAGCCAATGAACTTCAGTTATACAAAGAGATCTGTGAAAGAAGTTTTATTTTTAAAGAAAAATCTGTATTTTAAAATTTCAACATTTGAGTGTCATTATTGATTTGAAGGTGTTATTTTTTTTAACTAATTTACATATTGCCACTCTTATTGTAAAAAAATTACAAAACACAAGCAAAAAACAAATCAATGGAAGGAATACGTAAAATCAGGAAAACTCCAATTTATTAAGTGCCAGTATGGTACATTATGAGATTGTGTGTGGCGATGGGAAAATGTCTCTCCGTCTGTGTCTCTGTACGCACGATAACTCAAATACGCTTTATCGGATTTTCATGAAACTTGGTTGCATTTATAACGTCCATGGGAAGAAGCCTGCTGATATTGGACCTAATCAGTTGACCGGTATCAGAGTAATGCCCAATTTAGTGCCTATTTTTATGGTAATAGCCTATATCAGAAAAGCACAATAACTCAAATAAGCTTTATCGGATTATCATGAAACTTGGCATATGCAATTATGACATCCATGGGTACAAGCCTATTGAAATTGGACCAAATCGGTTGACAGGTACCGAAATAACGAGTATATCAATATTAATTTTGTAATGGATATAAAACGCTATAATATTATTTATTGCATGGCCCACAATATAATATTAAACATAACATAACAAATTGCAATCGTGATTTGATATTATTAGCCCACCTTGATTGATTCATTTCTTCATAATGAAGTCAGTGTAAATAATAGTGTAAATAAAACATTTAAAACACAACTAGCCGCTGAATATTGATATTATATTGTGCATTCTATAGATACCAATATCTACATTATATTTTAATGTATTTTTCTTATTCGTTCCTGTGCAGCAATATACTTAATGTAATTCCTGACAGATAGATTTCAGATTAACTTTTTATTCATTCATAACCTATAAGGCTGCTTTAAACTTGAAACAAACATGTCAGCGAATCATAGGCCTACTGCATCATTAATATTATTGCCAGCGCATTTTGTTTTAGGATTTCAACTTTAGAGATCTATTACAAAAATAACTTTTCTGCATGGGCCTATCATAATTGCAATTATCACTGATTAAAAAAAGCATTCTGGCACTTTGTTATTTTAGTTGACCTGATTTTATTTATACTGTAATGGTAGATGTCTCTGTTTTGCACATTACAAATTTACTAGAAAAGGTGTTAGTTGTTCCCTCACCTAACTTTGTTATTTGTAAAGATACAGCCGCATTCTTTGACAGAATATGGAGAACCATTATAGGAAAGTTTTGATGGAGATAATTCATTTTTACCCAAAAGTCATTTGGCCCTCCGTACAAAAAAAATAAAAAATAAATAAATAAATAAATAATAATATTAATGATAATAAAATTTATGAAATAAATACACTTTCTCAGTTTGAATGATAAAAATGTTCTACTTAAAATGCATCCAAAGAATATAAGCATTTCCTATTAAGTATTTATTTACGTGAGTTTTAAAATAAATTTATCTGCAGTTTTTATCTCTACAGGTAACTTGTTAAAAAACATAGTTCCAATTACATTTGTATATTACATGTATACCTATGGTAATTTATTCTACTTCTTTTATTACAGCCATAAACATAATTGTTTTTTACAAAATTCATTTGTTGTATATACAATACTGTCCTATATACACATAATGCATATACTGTTAAAATATTAAGCTTCCTACATTCGTTCCTACAAGAGTTCTTCAATTTTAGATTGCTGATAATTCTAATAGCTGCACATGTATGGAATTCTAATCATGATGTGGTAAAGGAAGCGGCTCTACTTAAAAAATCTGCATCATCCAATTCAGTTGACTGTATGGGAGATGATCTACATACAGAAACATCCAGAATTTTGA
The DNA here is from genome assembly GCA_964059195.1 of Ectobius pallidus. Classification (NCBI taxonomy): domain Eukaryota; kingdom Metazoa; phylum Arthropoda; class Insecta; order Blattodea; family Ectobiidae; genus Ectobius; species Ectobius pallidus. The sequence goes on along the minus strand of CAXKWD010000006.1, from coordinate 54,561,243 downwards.
CATCCCAGGGGAGAACGAGTTAGGCCTAATTGGGAAACTCGTAAAACCGCAACAGCATCACCAGGTGGTACAAGATGGAAGTATGACGATGATAGGGAGGTCCTATCAAAAACTGGTTACTAGAAAGTAATGAATAATAATGAAGTAGTGAGTGTTCTCCAAGATATTATGTATTAAAACTGGGATTAAGTTTATTTTACAAGTTACTTTAAGAAATTGCATTATTTTGAGATTCAAAAGTGAGTTTTGGGGTTATGGGAGGCAGTAAAAGGAATTCTACAAACATTTTGTACTTATAAGTATATATTTTCTTACATTCTCATTTCAGAATCAGTTTCATTATCAATATATACAGGGCACAGTATTAGTAGAATAGGAGCTGGGGGTTCAGTTTCAATACTATGTACCTCCTTGGTAAGAAGATAGGAGTATTGTGCACTTAGCATCATTAGGACAGCTGAAGATAAGAAGCAGTTTCAGACCAGAAAACTACCACTAAAAGTCAATCCTGCCACCTATTAATGAAGTCATAAAATGTACAGAAGGCCTTTTTCTCTTTTTCTCTATGTGATGTAGTGCCACAAGTTTGTTTTGGTTAGGAAGTAGAAAGGAAATTTCCAATTTGCAAGAAAACTTACCAGTGAATATTACTATTAAATTTCACTTTGGGATAAATACCTTAGTTTTATGTGTGCAATTTTACAATAATAGGCTATTTGTTGACTTCACTATGTTATTCCCCATATCAGTTCATCTATAAAATTATTGCCAGTGAGTGTTCCAAAAATGAATTGCATCTAGAAAAACTGCCTTAGACTGTGATAATTATATATAAGAGTTGAATTTTACACTAAAACTTCACTTTTGACTAGTTTCGGCACCTTCACTACCATTGTCAACAGCTATACTTCAACTGCTGTGACACCCTCCCGCAGACGCAGGGTTGGCATTTTCCCATCCAAAACTAATATATACCATCCCGGTGGGAAAACTGGTAAATACCGGGATAAATTGGTCAATAACAGGCATAAGTGGGGAAAACTTGAGAACATTATGATAATATGTTAACAAAGTCTAACTTTATGGATTATATTCTTATTCCAAAACATTTCTGTGTAATTTCTTGAAAAAAATTGTTTTAAAAAAAAATTCATAATCATAATGTACTAATTATATCAAGCTTTATGATTCTATTTTGCAATAAATAAACCTTCAAAAATATTTAATTTTATTAATAATTTATTATTTGTTCATCTGATATTATTAGTACTGTGTCACCTTCTGCATGGTGGAAGAACCTTAAAAAAGTGGAAGTGATACAAACTTTCTAGAACTAATGGAACACCTTCAAGGATGTCCTGCATTATCCACAACTTTGGAGTGTATTTTTTCAAATTTATAATTTATTCATAACAAAATTAGAAACAGAGTGAAGGTTTCTTGGGTGGTCAGCCAGGTGTGAAAGTCATTTTCTCCCGACGTTTCGAAGGCCTGCGCTGCCTCCGCTCTAACAAACACCTTCTAAATTAGTGTTTCGTTGCACAATGTTGAAGTGAAACTTTAGATTGGTAAATGTTTAGAAATTCCACTACTGTACTGTATTTTTAATTACATTGTGTAGAATCTACTTTAATTTTGCAGTTATTTCATATTTGCTTGTCATACTTTAAGTAATGCAGGACGCTATATGCAGTACAATATTAAGAAGAAAAGTTTTATGTATATTTCTTTTAGTTCTTGAATAAACCTGATGAATTTCATTTGCTTTAGTGTTGATCTTCAAAGTTTACTTTGATGTACAGTAGATCACCATTTCTGGGACTGGTGAAAAATGTCAGTATATATGTAAATTATGTATTGCCAGGGTTTTTCTATGTTTTATAGAAATACTCAATGAACTCAAGTAATGGCACGACACTTTCAATTTATTCTAGCCTGTCTTTCTTTTACAGTCACTTACAAATATTTTTCAACAACTGGATGGCCTGGGTATATGTCATTAATTATGATACATTTACAATGGTATTGTACAATGACAATAAGATTTAAAAAGTAAATTTTTTCACATTAAAAGTTGGGATAACAGTATAGATTAGGCCTACTCAAAAAATGTAATAATTAAAATTGTTTAAGTGATGAGTTTTTCCCAGTTTTTACCATGCAGAGAAAACTATATATTTCCAAGGACGGTAAATACCACCAGGGGTGGGAAAATCATTGCCAACCCTCCGCAGACGTGGTACAAATCGATATCCCGACCAATGAGGACCTCATCTCAAAGTTTGTACCACGTCTGCGGGAGGATGTCATGGCAGTTGAAGTATAGCTGTTGACAATGGTAGCGAAGGCGCTGAAACTAGTACAGGTAAACTATACCAAAAGTAAAGTTTTAGTGCAAAATTCAACTCTTATATCATTATAACAACTTGACTGTGTTAACTTCCAATACAATTTAATATTGCCTTAGACTAGTAAAATAAAAACAGGCAAACTGATATAACAAAGTGCCAGTATGCTTTTTTTTAATAAGTGATAAACGCAATTATGGTATAATATTCTCATGTAGTGTCCGACAGAGACAATAATCTGTGGCTCATGAATGCTTATATATCTGTCTAATTATGGTAGGCCAATGCAGAAAAGTTATTTTTGTAATAGATCTCAGAGTTAAACTCCAAAAACAAAATGAGCTGGCAATAATTATAATGATGCAATAGGCATACGATTCACTGATGTCTGTTTCAAGTTTAAAGCAGCCTTAAAGGTTATGAATGAATAAAAAGTCAATATGAAATCTATCCGTCAGGAATTACATTAGGTATATTGCTGCACAAGAACGAATAAGAAAAATACTCACATTACAATATAGCCTAATGTAAATATCGGTAGTCTACATATCCATATAATGCGCAATATAATATCAACATTCAATGGCTAGTTGTTTTAAATCTTTTATTTACATTATTATTTATCCTACACTGACATCGTTATGAAGAAACGAATCAATCAAGGCTGCTATCAATATCGATATCAAAGGTCTAAAGCGTCATACTTAATCTTAATTCAAACTCGTATACACTGATATAAGACATTCTTAAAATATGTTAACATTTCACAAAATATACAGGCGATGAACTCCACTTAATGTATGTAGGCCAAATTATTTCAGAGTGATATATCTTCTGTATATAACAGTATTCAACTTGATGAACGAAGTAAACATCTGACTAGTTTGATAATCAATGTGTCATGGCTCACTATTGCAAATTCCAAGGCCGTAAAACGATATGTTGTCAGAATAACAGATTTGCATTTGTTAAATTTGTTATAATATATTACCATAAAATAGGCATTACTCTGATACAGGTCAACCAATTTTATCCAATATCTATAGACGTCTTCCCATGGACATTATAAATGCACATACCAAGTTTCATGAAATTCCGATAAAGCGTATTTGAGTTACGTCTTTAAAATAGACACTAAATTGGGGTTTACTCCGGTACCGGTCAACCAATTAGGTACAAATTCAATTGGTTACTTCTCATAGACGTCATAAATGGGTATACCAAATTTCATGAAAATCTAATAAAGCGTATTTGAATTATGGCACCTTTCTAATATACCGTAATACTATTAAAATAGGCACTAAATTGGGAATTACTCCAGTACCGGTCAACTGATTTGTCCAATATCAATAGGTTCTTCCCATGAACATTATAAATGGGTATGCCTAGTTTCATTAAAATCCGATTAAGCGTATTTGAGTTATCGTACGTACAGACACACGGACGGACGGGCAGACATTTTCCCGTCCCCACATACAATCTCATAAAGTACCATACTGGCACTTAATAAAGACATGGTACTACTATAATGAACACATTGAGGAAAAATAATTAAAGAACAATAATTACCTTGGACAAAGCCCTTGCTGGTATTGGACGACCTGGCAGAGCAAACAGTTTCTCAACACCTCCAGTTTCCTTCCAATGCATCAATCTCTTGGTTGGTGGAGCCAAATCAAGAGTTGTCACAATATCACTTGTGTCGGAAAGCTGAGCCTTCATCTCTTCACCAGATATGTTTTTGATTTCATCAACAATCAGCTTGCGCTTACGTTTTGTCTTTGTAAAACCTACAAAAAACCATACATCACAGAATTAATAAATATTTAGCACATTCCTCATTACGTTTTCCCGCATGACGGATTTTTAAAGTCCCGGTACCATTCTTTCTAATTACATGTTTGAATGTTCCTTTAACACGTTTTGGTTTCTTGCTTAGTATGTACACATTTGGCTCGCTAACCACATGTTGCAAAACACGAATCTAGGTTATGCATCCAGTCGCATAATCTCTGTGTCAGAATTCTTGTGCTCTCTGATATCTCTCTTTGCTCTATGAACTCACTGTCAGGTTGGTTTTGTAGAAGCCTTTTTTTTTATCTTTCACTGTAATTGCTTCTCATTAGTAGTTTTGATTCGGCGCAGTTTCTCCAGCAGAAGAAAGTGATGTCCAGCGTCAGCTGTTTAACCGTTATGTTTGACAGGATAAATATTAATTTTGTTGTGTTTGTGTTTGCCAACTTAATGTTTTAAATTTCTAATGGTTTGTGAGGTGTTAGAGAAGAAAAATAGATGATTAGAACAAACGTAGGAAATGGCTTGTGATTTTCAAGTGGATATCGGATTCCATTTTATTAGCAACTTGTGGCTGTGAACATGATTTGGAGTACTGAATATTTCGGCTTATATGATATTTTCAGTGTGTCCAATGAAAAGTTTTAAAATAAAGGACAGACACACAGAGTGAAAAGGGGAGTGTGGGAGGGGGGAAGCTAAATACAACACATTATACTAATATACTGTTAATAACAATATGGTACAGTTTGGAGTTTGTTTTTATGTGCTGCTTTCACCTGTAGCAACTGAAAATGGACCTTGAATAAGAGTCTGAACAATCTGAAAACCTGCAGAGTTCTTTGGAGGAAAAGTTCAGCTTAAATTTCAGTTTTTTAAACGTATTATCTATTAAATAAATCAATATGGCCTCCTCTTCACCCCTCATAGCCATTACCTTCCTCCCACAGTTTTAATTCTTTATTTCTTATTTTTATAAGTTATTTTCTACATTTATAATTGATTGTACACATTATACAGTAACGTAGGAATACAAAACTCTGCATGTTTTCGGCTTAATCTGTTCTCAACTCGCTGAAAAAAAGGACAGCATTAAAAACTCGTCTATGTATGTTAAGAGATTGTGGAATGCAACCTGTTTCATGTCTGATGTTTCAAAATAAAATGAAGTGCTTTTTTGTGGATTTCTGTTTTTCATGAAGTATGGCTCCCATACAGTCCTTCAGTTGTAGCATGTTTTGTTCATTTTTCTTTCATAATAAAATTATTAGCTCTAGACTAGGATTTTTTTTATCTTCAGTAGTATGCTTTCCATTTAAGCAGTCAATTTTTTTCGATCCATAAAAAACATGTTAAGAAGGTACCACTCTACTAGTTAATTAGTGCAGGAAGAATACAGAGTGAAAAGATAAAATGATACGTAAAAATGAAAGAAAACTTATTAAAAAGAAAATCAAATATTACTGAAGACAAAAGCAGACCACGAAAACAACCATCCTAAAACCAGAAAAAAGAAAAACGGAATATCACTTACTAGCCAAGGACATATCAAAGTTCAAGCACGTTTTCAAAAAATATAATATGTTCTGATATTACCGATATTGACCACATCCACCCCTAAAAAATCATAGATGTAGCAGCTTAATTGTAAAAAGTGCCATTTCAAATGCACAGAGTCAACAAAAATAAATCTAAAACAACACAATAAGCATCTCGAAACATGTTGAGGTTAAGTGAAGTTCTGTATATAAAATCTCTATTTCAAATATTATATAATATTTAATAACTTCAACATATCAACTTCCTATACAATTCCAAGAAAACAATTCAGATTTCCTACCCTGCTTCTTAATCACATGATTATCCCACAGTGAATCTCATGATCGTGAGTAACCATTATTTCACAGCAAATAAATTTACATAAAATTGGATAGTTTATGTTATTTTGTAAATCTATGCAACACCCCTAATATGGGAATTCATTGTACATGAAGTATGCAGAGTTACAATCTAATATACAGAGTGTTAATGAATAACACCGAAATATTTTATCTGTGTGCAGAGGGGACATAGACGTAAAATGTGTTTACTACAGGGCATTCAAGTAATTACAATTTGGTGCTCGTAAGTAAATAATTAAGCCAAATAGGGTTAAAATTTTCATTAAATTGACTTCATGCCTTCTTAGTGACTGATAAAAACCTGATTCCTAATCATTAAACAACAGTAAATTATGATATGGGTATATCATAATTTAGAACTTTCAAAATCTGCAAAATTTACAGACTAATCACATGACTGGCCATCACTGCATTAGTTCTTTTATTCGGAACTCCAGTATTAACAACAAAGTTCCTTTATTTTACATTTTTTTCAAATGTTAGAAGTCAGTGGCGGCCATGCTCTGGGAGATTTTATGCTATAACAGGAAAAATTGAATCCATAGAGCAAAAATCTCTTAATAAAAGTTGCTTGTCTATGTCCCATCTATTCTCAGGTAAAATATTTCGGTGTTATTCATTAACACCCTGTATAAAGTTCAATATTGGTATGTATGTATATATACAGGCTCGTAGCCAGGATCAAATTTTCAAGGGAGCTAATCAGATTTCAGAGGGGGCCATCAGGTTTAGCATGGTTTTTATATATACATATATATATCACCACCTTAAAAAAAAGGAATTGATTCTTAAGTTCTTAAGTAAGGAGTTAACCACTCCAACAGATAAAATAATCTATCACACACACATTAAAATTACAACCAATTATCTACCGGTACTTTTGAAAGAAGTATGGAAGGATTAAACATTTATTTACCAGTGAAAATTACGAATAGACAAGCGTAATAGTTTTAAAGCTAACTTTTTTTTACTTTGATTTTGTAAACTGCAATACAAACTGACCCACATGAAGGGTTTTGGAAAGGTGAAGTCAAGACTGAAAAATTCAATGCCATAGCCAGGATTTGAACCAGGATCTTTGGCTCTTCGTGCTGCTGTTCCAACCACCTGAGCTACCATGGCAACATGCCGGTACAACATTAAATTCTCCAACTGACTCACATATACCCGTTATACCACCAGGCATTCTCAATATGAGATATCAACCCAGTGGTGACTTACAACCTGTAAGTACAGGGTGGACCGCTCGAATGTCCCTAATTTCAATTGTATGTGACGGGTGTACGATTGAAGATAGAAACTTACAACAACGTTTATATAAAAGAAAAACTCAACAAGTTTCGAATTCTATCGGTAGATGGTGCAATGATACGGTTTTCATTCTTAGATTTCATCGTTTATCAAAATGGTGACACCGCAGATGAAAGCTCAAACTGTTTTGTGGTATGCGGAGTTTAAATCAATTGTTAGAGTTCGGAGGGAGTTTCGGCGAGTCTTTAACCATGATGCTCCAACTGCTAAAAGCATAAAGAAGTGGTACGATACATTTTTAACTACTGGAACTGTGTTAAAGAAGCATGGTGGTGGTCGCAGAGCATCCGACGAAATGGTTGCAAATGTTCAAGCCGCATATGAGCGAAGCCTACGGAAGTCATTAAGAAGAGCTTCGCGGGAACTTCAGGTACCAAAATCCACATTGCAACGAATTGTCCACAAACGTCTCAAACTGTATGCATACAAAGTGCAGGTAATGCAATGTCTTGAGCCGAATGACAAGCCCAAACGAGTGGAATTCGCCAATACGGTGCTAAACCGTCTCGGCGTTGATCCTGATTTCATGTCCAAGATTTTCTTCTCGGATGAAGCCACTTTCATTGTATCAGGCAAGGTAAACCGGCATAATGTGCGGATCTGGGGATCGCAGAATCCTCACGCCACACAAGAGCACGTTCGTGACAGTCCCAAGTTGAATGTTTGGTGCAGTTTGTCGCAGAATAAAGTCATTGTACCATTTTTCTTCGCCGAGAAAACTGTCCGTGGTACCACATATCTTGACATGCTGGAGCAGTTCTTCTTTCCACAAATTGAACAACTGCAGCATAAAACCCTTTTCCAACAAGATGGCGCTCCTCCTCACTCATAGGCGTAGCGAGGGGGGGGTTTTGGGGGTTTGAACCCCCCCCCATTGATTAAAAAAGGAAAATTGTATAATTTTTTTAAGTCTGCCCATAAATTGCTTAATACAAGTATAAAGCGTGGGAAGCTTAAAACTCGTTATTTTGCGTCTTAATTTTTAAAATTTTCCGGGGAAGGACCCCCGGATGCTTAAAACTTGTTATTTTGCATCTTAATTTTTAAAATTTTCCGTGGGAGAACCCCCGGAAGCTTAAAACTCGTTATTTTGCATCTTAATTTTTAAAATTTTCCGGGGGAGGGCCCCCGGACCCCCCTCTCCTTCCATACTCGCCAGACCCCGCGGATGTTATAACCCCCCCATATGGTCGGCCTGGTTACGCCTATGTCCTCACTGGTTCGATGAAGTTCGTATGACTTTGGACAACATTTTTCCTGGCCATTGGATTGGTAGGGGAGGACCGATCGCATGGCCCCCGAGATCTCCTCATCTAACACCGCTTGATTTCTTTCTCTGGGGCTACGTCAAAGATAAAGTTTACGCCACCCCAGTCAATGACCTTCGTGATCTTCGGGAGCGCAACATAGAGGCTATTGAGAGCATTTCAGAAGACATACTCCAACGTACTTGGCAAGAAATTGTTCATCGGCTTGATATCGTCACAGTGACTGCTGGAGCTCACATAGAGATGTGGTGACGTGGATATCAAAACTTGTTGAGTTTTTCTTTCATATAAACGTTGTTGTAAGTTTCTATCTTCAATCGTTCACCCGTCACATACAATTGAAATTAGGGACATTCGAGCGGTCCACCCTGTACTTTAAGACCTGGGCTTCACAGTAAACCCCTAGTAGGTCACAGGGGAATGATAATTCTTTCACACTAGCCGTGTGTAGACTGACTTCACCTTTCCATCTTAGTCTGCACACAGCCAGTGTGAAAGAATTTTCATTTTAAGGGTTTTGTTAAATCTTTGTTATACCTCAAAAGCACAAGCTCCGCCTTCCTTTCATGTGACGTGGGAAGTCTTTATGGTTGTAATACGGACGTTAAATGTGAAAAACTTCTCCCTACTGTGGCAGTACTAGCTGCAATAGTCAATGCCGCACCAAACACAAGCCGAAACCCTGGAAATGCTTCTCCATATTTATTCAATGTTTTACAAACTCCAGTTAAAGATTGTTTGAGACTAGAGAATGAGATTTGTGGCCAAATGGAGTTCAGTTCCAATATTTTCCAACTGCTTATGGTTTCACCTTTTTTTTTATCTTTTATTTATTTAATATTTTGGATGGGGCAAGACAATTTTTTTTTTTGGGGGGGGGGGAAGGGGCATGCAGCATCCCCTCTAGCCAACCCTGGCTTATGGGCCTGTGTATGTATGTATGTATGTATGATGTTTGTTTTCTGTACAACTCTACGTGAGTTGACCAATTTTCACAAATTTTGTACACAAACCCTCTTCCACACACACACACACACACACACACGCACACGCACGCACGCACACACACAAACACACACACACACACGATACAAGATTAAGATGGCGGAAGACGTGTTACAAGAGTGCGAGAACTCATTCAACTTATTAGTGAGTATAACGGAAAGAAGCGGAAACCTAAGGAAAGACATGAAGAAGGAGATACTAGATTCCGTAAGTAATCTGAGGAAAATATTTGTAGAATTACATGGCACTGTGGAGAAATGTAAGGATGAAAACAAAAATCTCGTCACCGAAATGGAAAAGCTAAAGAACGAACTAGAAGTCACACGAACCAAGCGAACGGGCAACTCAGCGCCATCTGTTGATGGCAATTTCAATTGCAACCAGAGGTCCCCAACAACAATGGCGCAACTAGTGGTGCCATCTAGTGACAACAAACGGAAAACATTCTCCGAAATGGTGAAAGGAGAAGTTGAAAACATTACAAACTAATGCCAACCAAAGCCAACCAATCCACGGAAGAAATTAGAAACCAGCTCAAAAGAAAAATAAATCCCACTGAAATGAAGATTGGCATCAAGGCGATGAAGCCACTACGCGACGGAAGACTTCTCATTGAAACAGGAAGTAACTACCATCAACGCCAAATACGGAGAACAGATGGAAATACATATACCAACTTTGAGGAAACCGATGATGATCATATACGACATCCCGGAAGATGTTACTAAGGAAAACGCCACAAAGATAATTATAGAACAAAATCCAGAGCTTAATTTGAATGAAGAGGACATACAAACGAAGTACAAATTCAAAACAAAAAGGAATGCACATAATCTAGTGATAGAGGTAGGACCCCAAACTCGCAAACAACTCCTACAAACCAAACTGAAGATAGGTTGGGTTATGTGCCATGCCCACGACTATCTAGTTGCAACCAGATGCTTCTGCTGCAGCCGTTTCAACCACCACCACCAAGATTGCAGAGGAGAAGAAACGTGTCCACACTGCACAGGAAGCCACAAAATGAAGGACTGCCCGACAGAGGAAGCATCATACAGATGTATTAACTGCATATCGTACAACAATTACAATAAGAACGACTAAGTAGACGAACATCACTCCTCCCTTAATAAAAATTGCCCCAGTCTGCAGGCTGTGCTACAAAAATACATGGAAAACATCGATTACACTGGTAAATAAAAATCAACTTTTTTTTGTGACATGGATAAAACAATGCATACCTTATGTAAAATTTCACCAGAAAGCAGAAAATGACCTTGGATTTTGTCTATCACCCACTATTTGTTTGCTACGAACTGTTTGTGTTATACTGAAATATATTAATATCGGTATGTTCCTAATATTATATTTAATTCAAAATTTTTTACAAATTTTTTTTTTGCGATATTTTGTCCTTGCAGCATCTCGGATTAACGTCCAGCAGTAATCAGCAAGCAAACTAGGACTCCATTTGCCTTGGTATCGCTTTTCCATAGTTGAAATGTCCTGGTGGAATTGTTCCCCATGTTCGTCGCTTAGGCCACCCAAATTCATTGGCATAACCAGGCCAACATATGGGGGGGTTATAACATCCGGGGGGTCGGGGGGGTATGGAAGAGAGGGGGGCTCGGGGGTCCTCCCCTGGAAAATTTTAAAAATTAAGATGCACAGTAACGAGGCTTTGCACACTTTATACTCGTATTAAGTAATTTATAAGCAGACTTAAAAAAATTGTACAATTTTCCTTTTTTTAATCAATGGGGGGGTTCAGACCCCCAAACCCCCCCCCCCCCTCGTTACACCTCTGCCCAAATTTTCAGGAAAGAAATCGATGTGAGCATCCAGAAAGTGAATGGCATGTTACATCCCATTTCGCTGTAGGCACTAGGTAATTCAGTCACAAGATCTTTGTAATTTTCAGCTTTGACATTTCCAAGAAAATTGGTCACAACTGTCTGAAAAGCTTTCCATGCTCTTAGTTCAGCTCGATTCAGCATGTTGTCAAATTTGTCATCTTTCATAACCTCTCGTACTTGTGGTCCCACAAATATGCCTCTTTAACTTTTGCTTCACTAACTCTCGGAAATTTCTGTTTCAGATACAAGAACCCTCTTCCGTTCCGATCTAATGCTTTTAAGCTAAGTTTAGAAGAATCAATAAATAGGCGCAAATTGCTTGGTTATGTTTCTGTCCCAATGCATCAAATAAGTTGTCAACATCCATACAGTATATCAAAATCCCTTCTTGAACGAAATAATGTGTAAGTCCTTTTTGACGTTTTCGAAAGTCAGTTATATGTAGGCCTACGCCACCTTCGAGGAGATTCCATCCTTTTAATCTGGATGCTAGGAGTTAGGACTGTGATTTTGCTAGTTTTAAATCTCAAACTAAATCATTCAGTTCAGCTTTTGAAATCAGATATGGTTTTGTTGAACATTTTGGTGCTTGAAAGTCTGGATCATTGTCGATTTCCTGTGTGAATTGCACAATATCAGCTGGATCACCAGCACATTCTTCTTCGTCCAAACTCCACGATTCTGATGGGATGGGATAGGAAGATAGGAAGTTCTTCACTATGTTCAATGGGCGTAGTTCTTGCATGTAATATTCTGGAATGAACTTGTCTTAACACACTGCTACACTGCTGATACATACGTGGTACAATATGCATACAGTGACTCACAAAACTGTTGCAATGATCGCTGTTTTTGTTGTTGTTATATTTTAAAAAATGCAGTAAAATATTATTAAAAAAATTATGAATGTTGGAGTAGGATGGAGAAGAATGTCTTCTTTTATTCTATGGCAGCAACAAATGTATTACTCACTGTTTACATTCAGAGTTTATTTAAATTTATTAAATTAAATTTATTATTTGTTTACATTCAGAGTTCATTTAAATTTATTTTCATTGTTATTTCAACGGTTTTGTGTGTCATATGTTGCATACTTGCAGAATATAAACGCTTGTTATTAAAAATCCATGGGTGATAGGCAATTTCTGTTTTCAAATTTGTTAATAGGGTGCCTCAATACATCGGAAACACCTAAAAATTTCCATGTCACAAAATGTGTGTTTAACAGTGTTATTAATAATGGCTATTCAGAACCAACAACACAAAGGAAGACAACCTACGAAAATAGATTACATTAAATGTATGCAAGTAAACCTGCAGCATGCTAAGGCAGCAACGGACAATTTAATGAAGTTAATAGAAAAAGATGAAATTAATATAGTATTTATCCAAGAACCGTACCTACACCAAAATCGACCAACCGGTATACCTAAAAAATACAGATCATACCAATGTAATGAAGACAACATCAGAGCGAGTGTAGTTATTACCAACAATAAAATAGATGCTCTGAACACAAAACTGCAGGTAGTCCTTTTTCCATTGTATGCACAATAATACTTCAACTGAAAATGGTTATAATAGCAGGCGGTTAAGTAGAATTTGGAACAGAGCTGAAAATTTGTGTGGTAATGCTAGACGAGAACACAAGGACCTGCATAAGAAGTATGTCAGTTTAACCTACAATCCAATGACTAGTGGAAAGATGGATAAGTTGCTGTGGAAGTATGATTTAATTCCTGCATACAAAACTGAGCGCACTATCGAGAGTATATTTTCTAACTTTAAACAGGTTGGCAGAATAAAGACTAAGATGGAGTTACCTGGGGTATACTCAATAACGTGCAGAGTGCAGGGGCTCTTATATCGGTGAAACCGGGAGGTCATTCAAAGTGAGAATGAAGGAACATGAAAGAGACATTAGGCTCGGGAGACCGGCAACCGGTTTAAGCCAACACATGCTTGATAGTAGACACCACATTGATAATCTCAGGATTCTAAAAATTGAACCCGACCCTATTAAGAGGAGAATCGTGGAAGCAGTAAACATCATTGGCAACCAAGGGAGTTTGAAGAGACATGATGGGGACCTCGGAGACGATTGGTTGAGTATGATCAGAGTTTTAAAAACGGTAAGTGCATAGTAACATTTCCCTTGCCTCCTGCTATCGATAGTTGGGACACCATTTACAGCATCCTTGAAGAGTGAATTAAGAGATTTGGAAGAACATCAGGTTTTCAAGTCGATGTCCCGGACGATCCAGAAGGCGGTGGAACCGGCGATTCAACTTTGTAAACGCGAGTTGTAGCCAAGGAAACTCCGCGAGTTTGTTTGTTCGTCAGTTGGAACTTTCTTTCCTTATATTTTAGATGTACCTGATGAAGGCCTAGTGGTTTGGGCCGAAACGTAATATTAATAAAAAAAGATATCCATTGTGAATTTAAATATTGTTTTGTGTTGAAGTATTAATAGATGCTCTACTAATAAAACAACAAACTGGAAAAGACTACGTACTGATAGAACTAAAATACGGAAGCCTGCACTTCCTCGCACTTAAAAAGTACTTAGACTGCACTGAGCCAATAGAAAACGGAATTACAAAAATCAAAGATGTACTACAGCATAACAGAGACATAGGCATGATGATCACAATGGACAGCAACGCCAGATCAACAACCCCTGGCACGACATCATAACCAACACCAGAGGGAGAATCCTCGAAGACATCCTGGTAAGCAACCACCTCCACCTATTAAACGAAGAAAGCGAAAGAACTACCTACAATAGTAACCGCGGATCCAGCAACATAGACCTCACCATAGCAGACAATCGCCTCCTGTCATCAATGGGAAATTGGGAAATATACGACCAAGAGAGCTGTTCCGACCACAGTATCCTAAAATACACAATTGGATCACCAAACAATACTCAGACGACCCAGTATGACCAATTTGAAAGACATCTATTTGAAATAACCTCCAATGCTTATAACAAGGCAAACTTAGAAGCAAACAAAGAAGAACTGGACAAGACCCTATCACAAAGAATCGCAGAACTCCCAGAAATCGAAACAGAAATTGAAAGATTTACAGAAGTTATTCACACGGCATGCAGAAGAACTTTCAAAACCCTTAGAACCCCGAACAAGAAAGCAGCTAGGCGAACAGTTCCATGGTGAACTGATGACCTAACAATATTGAGACACAAAACAAACGCTCTGAGAAGACGTTACCAAAAAACAAAAAACAACAATGAACTTAAAGAAACCTGCAAGATCAGCTACCTGGAAGAAAAATGAAAATACCAAGCAGCAATACAAAACGAGAAATTTAACTCATGGAAACAAATTTGCTCAACGTCATCAACCATTAATCCTTAATCCTTTAAGCTTGCCTCAGGGAAAACAAGAAGAAGTTGCACACTCACTACTTTACAAAAGCCAGATGGATCGACTACTCGCGACATCTCAGACACCCTGAACTGCTTGATCGACTATCTTATCCCCGAAGGTAGTGAGGAAGAAGAAACGGAACATCACAAACACATCAGAAGCATAATAGAAGAACCCTACAATACTCCAGAGGAAAGAGAGTTCACCCTACAAGAAGTAAGACACACTATAAAAACTTTCAACCCCAATAAAGCCCCAGGGTCAGATGGTCTGACTTCTGAAATGTTAGGATTAGTTTTCCACACCCTTCCGAACTTCATGACCGCAATATACAATGAATGCCTAAGAAGAGGTTGTTTCCCAAGAATATGGAAGTCAGCTACTATAATTCCCATAGTTAAACCAGGAAAAGACAACATCTCCGATCCATCAAAATTTCGACCAATTAGCTTACTCAATACTAGCGGGAAAGTACTAGAAAAACTTCTAATCAATAGGATTATGCACCATATGCACACGAAAGAATTACTAAAAGAAAACCAGTACGGCTTTACACCGCAAAAAAATACGACAGACGCAGCACTTGAAGTTAAAAAATTCATAGAACCAGTACTAGAAGGAATATAGTAGCAATGGTCAGCCTCGATGTCAAAGGTGCCTTTGACGCCGCATGGTGGCCCGGAATCCTCATGAGCTTACGAGATTACAAATGCCCCAGAAACCTCTACAAGCTTTCCCAGGATTACTTTACTCATAGAACCGCGACCATGTCCATCAACAGCGAATCGGTTCAGAAGAAAGTTACTAAAGGTTGCCCACAAGGATCTTGCTGCGGGCCAGGATTCTGGAACATCCTATACAACTCCATCCTGAACCTTAAGTACACCAGCCACACAAAGGTAATAGCAGTCGCAGACGATCTGGTCTTACTGGTTAAAGGAGAAACAATAAGAGAAGTAGAAAATTATACAAACATTGAATTAAATAAAATCGTGGTATGGGCAAATAGAAACAAAATGAGATTCAACGAAAGCAAGTCTAAAGTTATGCTAATGACACGCAGAAAACGGAAAGAAGAGAAAGAAATCAGCATTTACCTCAACTACAAACCACTACAACAAGTTAACTCAATGAAGTACTTAGGAATCCTATTTGACTATAAACTAACATTTAGAGAACACATAAACTATGCTACAGAAAAATGCACCAAACTCATATTCATGAATATAAATATTAGATGGAAATTTACAGTGAAGTGTTGATATCTGTAGCAAGATTGAGGTTTAGTGTGTATATTTCCAATCTTGCTACAGAGATCATATTCATGCTTTCAAAATCAGCAAAACTAAACTGGGGCCTCCAGCACAAAGCCTTGAAAACCATATATACGGGAGCACTTCTACCTCTACTATTATACAGAGCTCCGGTATGGAAAAACGCAATGGACAAAGCATTCTACAAAGCAAAAATGGTACGACTAATCAACATAAAGATTATGGAAACAAAGAACTGGACTCACCCAGCAGACCACATGGTCTGCAATGTGAGAAATGAGGAAACTCACCAGCTCAAAGTATATACTGATGGAAGCAAGAGTCACCAAGGAGTAGGCTCAGGAATTGCTATATACTTAGGAAATATACTAAAACAACAACTTAAGTACAGACTAAGATGTACAATCAGGCAGAACAATCAGCGATACTCAAGGCTTTACAACACATAGAAACAAATTATACCGAACATGCAAAAGCAACGATCTACACAGATAGCAAAATAACAATAGATTCACTTACAAACAAAGATAATCACACTTACTTAATAGAAGCAATAAGAAGAAAAACTGTCAAAATGAACAAAGAAAAATGGATCATCAACTTCAATTGGATTAAAGCCCACGCAGGAAACCAGGGAAACGAACTTGCAGACCAGCTGGCCAGCCAAGGCTGCGGCATCAGACAACGATCTAAAAGAATGTTACAAGAAGATACCGAAAAGTGTAATATCCAGTGAAGTGAGAGCTCTTAGTGTTACCATCTGGCAAAACGAGTGGGACAAATCAACCAAAGGAGTGATAACAAAAACTTTCATCCCAATAATAGCAGAGAGACTAAAATACAACCTTAATTTAACCCCTAATGTAACTGCAATGATAACTGGACACGGCAAGACTAGAGCTTACCTACACAGATTTAAAATTATAGAAAACCCCACATGCCCTTGCGACAACGACCTGCAAACAGTAGACCACCTATTATATGACTGCAAATTAATCGAAACAGAAAGAGACTCACTAATCGCAACAGTACTAAAGACTGAAAACTGGCCCAACAAAAAAGAAGATCTACTAAAAGTATACTTCAAGAACTTTAATAAATTCGCAAACAGTTTACCTTTTGGCACCATATTGTAATCAAATTTTATCTTGATCAAAGTTAGTTTATGAATAAACAAAATTGTAAAATAGAACAAAAACAGTTGTAGAAGATAAAGAAATACATGTAGTATTACCTGTAATGGAACATGTAGTAAATAAAGTGAATTAATTTAAAAAAACACACACACACAAAACCAGAAATGCAAATTCACACTGCATGTACACTCCCCATGACCATGGATTTGGAAGTTGCATGATACTGGGTTTTGATGTAACTGATCAAATTATAGAGGCTATCAATAGAATTCATTCCTATAAGCAGAAAATAGTGAATGAAATCCACTAAAATAAAAATCTGATGTGCACTCACATGTGCATGGACAATATCATTTTCTCACTACATGTTTTGATGTAGAACAAGAGGCTGTATTGCTGGAAAAGCGTATCCAGTTGTCACAGCTTCAAGAAAAATCAAAACTTACTGAGTTTGTACCAATGATGGGTAGCGAGTATGCTATGTCAGAAGTATGTAAAACATCCTATCCACTGATATTATTGCTGTAGGCTTTGTATTAGTTGAGAAATAGGCCTAAGATTTAAAGACACAAAATAGGATGGAACATTTTTAGTCCTATGTATGCATAAATTAAAAGTTCCAGGTTTTTGGGGAGGAAAGTGTGGAACTGATACTGATTTTACCCCCCTTATTTCAGCCTCGAAACTGATCACGACAGATAAAATGTACAGAAACCAATACTGTGCTATCATTCTATATCATAAAAAATCTATATCAAGGACAAGATGGTCATCTACTCGATCAGCTAGAGGAACCAACAATTTTACTGGGATGTCTCATAGTTTAGGTCTGGAGTTCTTTAAAACACTGTAAATCTACGATATGGTACTCACAAATTATAGCTGCTTCCAGAAGACTTTGTACCCAAGATTTAAAAAACTCCATTTATTATGGCCAAATATGAATCCATGACCTTAGGATCCACAGGTGAACATGCAACCTCGGCACCATTACCATGACATGTATTTTTACTATGTTGCCATAATTAATCAAAGCATGGTTTAGAGAGTTGGTTTCCTAATTGAGGACTGTTTTTTTCAAAACTCGCTTTATGCAAAAGACAAAGCGAGTTTTGAAAAGACCACTACATATGCATGAAGCGAGTTTTGCAAAAACAAGCTGTATTCTCTGTGCTATAATTTCGGAATAAAGCAAATTTTGCTAAAGCCGGCTGCATAGGCTTTTAGAGGGTGCTAAACAGTATGTATTAACACAATAAAACGATTTTTTTAAAAATGCACAAAGCGAGTTTTGAAAAAACGGTCCTCAATTGTTTTTACAATGTATTTCCATCCTCCAAACATTATGCATCTAGCCTACATTACCATAAAAAGTTAATATTTATTCTGAGATAGCTCAAAATTAATTTTTAATTATTTGAGTACCCCTTTTCAAGACTTTTAGTGCTATTTTAGACTTTTTTAGTGCCTAACACCCAGTTTAGTCATTAAGACCTGCTTTTCTGATTATTAAGAGCATATTCAACAATAAAGGTAATGTGGAGACGTTGCCTACACAAGTTACCTCTGAGAGCTGAGGCATCTACTGGAGCCAGTGCAAAACTCTCCTCTTCATTCTGCAACAGTGTAGTCTGTTCTAGAGATGTACTAGGGATTTCCTCTGGCTGCTCTGGATAAGCAGGTTCAACGGGTGGTGGAACCACTGGCTGTGGTTCTGGTGGTGGTGGTTCAGGTAGCAAACCTGGTGCAGGAGATGGAGGGTGAGACTCTCCGCCAATACTGTAAATTCAATATATCGGTTTGAATGCAATATTAAATTCAAAGTAAAACATAAATTTCTCACTTCAATTGCAATTTTTTTCCCTAGTTTAACTCCCTAAGAAGAACTACTATCAGTATAATTCGCAGGTGCGCGGGCAAAGACAGTTAAGTTCACTTTCTTGTTACTGAGAATTAGAGTGACTTAACACACTTTACCCGCCCAACATCGCTTTAGAGATGAATAAACCCATGATGCACACATCCTTAACTACCGTACGTTTTTGTATATGACTTACTGGACTTAACACAACTGTAGAGAACATTTTTATCTATAACTCTATGGACATATCTCAATTTTGAGGTTGGTGGACTTAACCCTCTTTGCCCGTGCACCCGCGAATTTTCCATGCATACAAGAATTTTCTGAAATAATAAAAACAGATGTCAATTATAATTATTTGTGCATGTGTTCGATCGGTAGCACTAGAGAACATGCAACGGCAAAAGGATTCATTTAAGTTTTGCACATTAGAGGACACACAATGCACGGAAACAGTTAAAAAAACAGCTACATATGTCATTGCCACATCTGAACTTCGCAGCAGTCACCCATATATGTGGTAGCAACTGTATTAAGGACAATAGGGGAAAGGTATTTAAAGAAAAGTAGACCAGCATTTGGTCTTTATCTAGTTGGAGAAAATGTTTGATAAAGTTAATTAAAGCGAACTGATAGAAATAATTTGATCAAATTAATTAAGCAAACTGATGGAAATAGCAATGAAAAGGTTTTTGATGGAAAGGAGGGAATTAATTGTAAGGCTTTATCAAGAACACACTATAATATTAAGAACTGAGAACTATATAAAAAAAAGGAAATGAAAATAAGAAAGGTGTAATATTTACTTAGAAGAAATGATGGGGATTAAGGGTCAGGGTAGAAGAGCAGAGTGCCATCAGGATTGCAGACGATAAGGTGCTGCAAAATGGACCTGGATGAAGAGATATTAAATACACTGGTGTGAGATCTTAATGGAATGTACTGTAGTTTAGGAAGTAGTAGTTCCACCAGATTTCTAATTTCTAACAACCATAGTATGTGCCTGAGTCCATTTTCTAACAGGACCTATCAACTTTTACAGCTAAAAATTTACTACTGCATTACATCTTACACACCTATCTCCCCCAACAGATGGTGGTCCCCCAAAATGATCACCCATATCATCATCACTTTCGGGTGCTGCAGCCTCTTCTGTTGGTTTCTCGGCTTCCTCTGGCTGTTGTGCAGATATTTCAACTGCCGGTACCTCTGATGGCATGGGAGCTTCATCAAACAAGCCACCTTCAAACAGGCCACCAGCTATGATATCCTGCCCAAGGTTTCCTCCAAACCCATCATCTCTAATTGGAGCATGAATTTCAAGTGCAGCAGCTGATGTTGATGGCTGGGGTTCCTTCTCCTTCTCTTTCTCTATTTGCATCTGTTCAACAGCTTGTGCATCAGTGAAGAGCAGGTTAGCCTAAATCAGAAAGAAATCCATATTTAGTTTCACCTTCACAAATGACATGAAGTAATTACCAGTATTTCACAACGTTAACTATGGCGAGTGATGGATGGTTTCTTAAAGAGGTGCCAAAAATGTATGGACAACAATGGTGGTCAGTTTCAGCAACTCCTTTCATAATGTTGGTAAGTAAAGGCTTTAAACATAGTTGAGGAAATTGTTGTGTGGCTCCATCAGTGCCACTCTAAGATAGCCGTGTGCCACCATCACGAACCAGGAAAAACACCATGCTGCCAATTCATAGTTCATTGGGTCTGCCTGTTTAGCCATATACAAAACACATCACTTACAAAGGAATTCTCTTTCTATCTGAATGTACCGTATTTTACGGACCATAAGACCTTGAAAACGAGCCTTCAAAGTTGGATACGTCTAACGGTCCGAAGTACACAAAAAATTTAAAATATGGTAAATATTGCCAGAATACCATAGTTATGAACAAGATGTTATAAACGATAAGATAGTTAGAGAAAGGAAAGGAATGTTGAGTACTTTTATGCGAAAGAAGTTGTTTCTGTCGAGGGGTTTAAATGAAAGCAATGACCTCTAAACAGCCTTGTCCCGTTACACTTACCGTATGGTGAATTGAGGGTTAGAGGGTGTAAAAGTATTTTCAGTTCGGCAATTAAAATTTACACGATGCCACCTGTACAAAAGAGATTTTTGTACAATGCAGGTTTAAAGTTAGTGACTTACACTGATTCCATTATCCAAGGTTATAATTTGTTTATGCAATAAAGTATATTATTTTCTTTAAAATTTGTCGTTTAGAATTGCAATACATTTCTTTTCCTTTAAATTTCCATACTAAAATCAAGGTGCATCTTATGGTCCGGAGAGTCTTATAGTCCGTAAAATACGGTAAATAAGCCCGACATTTCCCCAAATAACTATAAAGTGGTAATAATCTTTATAAAATGTAGCATTCATAACAAAAATTCTTCATGGTATATGTTTTACACGTAACACCAATGTTTAAATATGGAAATGAGTACCAAATATTATTACGACTAAAAAGCTTACCTGGTCAAGTGAAGGTTCTAATGCTGTAACACCCCTCATTAATTCAGGAGGTTCTGTATCAAACCCCATATCTCCAAACCCTTCATCACTGGTAACAAGGTTTATGCTACCATAATCTTCTCTCATTGTTATTTCTTCTGCACGTGACTGATTGAGGCTGAACTGTGCCTCAATGTCCACGTCACTGTAACATAAATAGCTACATCAAACATTTAACCAAGAAATCATTAAAAACCATGGGTATTATCTCTGATTAATATAAACTTACTTAAGCTCAGGCATAGCCGTATCGAAGTCATGGAACACTTCAGGCAGTGTAATAGCATTAACAGCTGCTTCTCTGTGCTCTTCTGGCAGATCAACCATTCCTGGTCGAAATGCCATTTTGATCTTGACAAAAGCCTCATTACAATCTGCTAATAGATACTTGGCTTTGCGGGAATAAATACGAACAACGCCTAACAGCAAATGACCAGATGTTCGCAAAGCCATTTTAACCTGTAATTAAGAGAACAGAAATCAGTCAATATTAATTCAATAATTTATTAGCATGCATTCTACCCGATTCCATAAAGACATAAGTATGACTTTTTCATTCTTACATTCCAGCTGGAGATACCAGAAAGATCACAAAGCTAAGTAAACAAGATGCAATTTAGCAATAACAATATAACAATAAAATAAGCTATGAATCAAAATGCAGTACACACACATTTTAAGAAAATTAAATTTCAAAAATGTAGTTTGTGCTTAAATTCCTATCAAGTCAAATGCCATCTGCTTCCATGTGCTTGCCATTACAGTACAACATACAGAACCTCTGATCCAGTGCAGGAATCTTTAAGCCATGCAATTCAACTGATAACTTGCTTAGAAATCATAATTTAATAAACTAAATGGGGCAAGTTTTGTTGATAATGCACTATATTTATTCACATAAAAGAAGGTTGAAAACTGGTGATTTTAGTTTCTTGTGTTCTTCATGAATCAAAGAAAACCAAGTATGAATTTACTTTTTGTGTCAAGTGTCAGAAAGAGTGATAAATGAAGAAAAAACTTACTTTTCTAACCTTGAAATAGCAATTTGAACATAAAATAGCTGTTAGAAGGAGAATTACGCTGGAAGGTGAGAATTACGCCAGACGGTGAGATAACCTAGGGTTATTTTAGAAATAAGTGTATTAATTTTTTATAAAACACAGGATATGTAACCGAACCTAACCTAGGATTATCATAGAAGGCAAATGTCACTAATTTTTATAACAGTGAAATAAGAACCTTTACAAACTTCTTGGAGATTGTCTTCCTAAACACATCATCTTCACTGTCGTCAGCATACAAGGGAAACGCAGTCTTCCAATCAAATTTCTACACATAGTATAGTATAAAGTGTGGCGTGAATGAAACTAGAACTGTGCCCAGTGCAGCATGAACGGAACTAGACCCTACTAAATTATCAACATTTGTGATATACACAAGATCTGGATATTATGTATTACTGATCATTATCTTGTACTTGTAGGCAGGGATGTCAGATCTGATGTCAATGTGCTATTTCTGGTGCCCAATGCTTTGCCTGCAATTATTTACTCAACTGCTACATGTTTCATTTAAATCAATTAAAACATATTTATTTTACATTACATAAATCGTAGGAATTATAGTTTTACTCGTAAGTATACTGTTTTATGTAATAACTAACAAAACTAATCTTGTGTTGCCATATGGGCATACAGATTCAAAATGAAAAGTTTAAAACGTACCACAGATTCATGATACTTAGCCAAACCATGCCTAAACAAATAAAATGATTGATAATTAAAAAGCTATAATCCCAGCTTCACGAATAAAGTTCGGCGCCTGGGGCAAAAACGACCTCAGATTCGAGTTCCCTACCCCAAAACCCCCCTTCATAGTGAGTTTTGTCCACAACATTCAATGTTTTCCCATTTGGGCATGCATTCATGATCCCCTCCTCACCATCTATGTAAAAAAGTTCAGAGCTCTGCGAGTCGTAAACAAATGAATCAAGACAGCAACCATCAAGGTCACGTTAAATTAGTTTCACAATAATAATAGGCGGCGTTGGATTACACAGAAACACAAGTTCAAATATAATTTAATTAAATGATCGTACACAATGTGCATTATCATAGCCTAAGCCTCAACCTACTGACAAATACACAGTCCTTAACCCAGGGAGAAGACTTTTCATTACTGAAAAACACTCTACCCAGCTGAGAATCGAACCTGGACTGCCGGATTGGAAGGCAGGTATGCTACCAATACATCCACAGCGGCAGACACAAGTTCAAATATTAGAGAAAGTGAGGCAGAGAATGAATTTGTGGTAGGAAATGTAATACAGAACTTTTAAATTCTACAGACTCAGAATCTCAGCCAGCATCTCCAGTTTTTTGTGAAAACAGGTGAAAAATAACTTAGGTATACTGTGCATATTTCGGTTGAGGTCATACCATTTGTAGCAGATCAGGTAATTGCTGCAAATATTCAATATTTCTTTCATGGGTTCAAGTAACCATTAGTTTGTGACACCAGTACCATGTGCTTTAATTGTGCTAAAACTCTTTGTGAAGGCATGTAAAAAGCTTTGTGCATTAATTTCATATCATTTTCAAGAAAATTTTAATTGAAAGAAGTGTAAATTCAGTGGATTTTAAATCAGCGACTTAATAATCCCTGGGCTTGGGAATTTAAAAAGCTGGCAGGCACAAGATAGCGTTAAGAGACGAGCTTTCAGAATTACAGTATTAAAATGTACACAGTTCAATCTGTCAAAGAAATTCACAATTTTTTATTATAGGACTGGAGTAACGAGTTTTCTGCTACTAAAATAAAATCAGGCAAAGCTGTAACTGTTCATGTTGATTCTTTAATCCTCTACTCAATGTGCAGAATTCCAGAAAGATAAAGGGTTTTGACTGCTGCACATGGGCTCCAGGGTCTAACCATACATTGTTCTCCTAGTTCTGTACAACAGTTGGCATTTTGTCTGTTCATTTGTGTTCTACGTAGTTAAGATCAGACACAAGGTTCAATTTTCTTGCAATGTAATGTTTGGTTTTTGAAGTAAAACTTCTTTAGTGGCGGTAGAGGGTAAATCGGGAAAATCAGTCACACTAAAACCGTCACGAAATCAGTCACAATCAGCCACACTAGAACCGTCACGAAATCAGTCACACTCAAAACCGAACGAAATTGTTTCGGTGCGGACTGCACAGAAAACAATCAACTCAATGATTAGGAGTAATAAAAGGAAATTTTTCAGACTTTACTTCCTCAATGGCAATAGACAATTCCTAAGCAATCTAAAGGTATACTATCTACTTTATGGAACCCGGAGGTTCATTACCGCGCAAATCCAAAATTAAAAATCGAAAATTAAAAAATACAAATTTCCAAAATTTAAAAAAACAAAATTAAAAATTATAACATCCAAAAATCCAAAATTTAATAAATAATAAAATAAATTTAAGAATCCAAAAATAAAAAATTTAAAAAAATAATCAATTCAAAGATCGAAAATTTAAAAAAAATCCAAATTAAATATTCAAAGATCCAAAATTAAAAAGTCCAAATTCCAAAATTAAAAAAGTCCAAAAACCCAATATTAAAAAGTCCAATAATGCAAAATTGAAAAAATCCAATAATCAAAAATTGAAAAAATAAAATAAAGTTCTACTTCTGTCGCGTGGCGTTCCACGCACTCTTTTTTATTTTTATTTTAACATAATGGTTCATGCTATAAAAATTTGAAGACCCTTCCACTCTCAAGTGTAAAATTTTCTACAACTTTGTTTCAGTATCTTTTTGATGTAACACTAATTTCACCAGGGATTTCATCAGTTTCTCTGTAAATTTGTTTGTTGCACAGTATGACTGAATTGACTGAATTTCTCCCAATATGGCAAAAATGTTCCTTGAAGCCATTAAAAATGACGTATGTGTAAGGATTCTTTTTTATTCAGTTTCAAGATTGTAGCTGTTTTAACTGATGAAAGCCCAGAATTTAAGTCAAAAGAATTGGAGAATTAATTTATTAATTTGGCATTACACATGAGGCCCTTAGAATAGCATAGGCGTATGCGCCAAACGCTACTTCTGAGAAAAACGCGATTAAAGTTTCGCAAATTATTACACAGAGGCGTATGCGCCAAAAGCTAGTATCACACTGAAAAACATCTACTTACACATTAATATGTTCGATAAAAATATTGTACAATATTAAAAAGTGAGCCATCAGGCATTACTACTGTAAATTGTGATGATAATTGTGAGTTTACAGATATTCTAGACTTTTTAACACTAATTTTACATACAACGCTTTTAAGTGTAAAGCATGCTTTTTGCGTGTTATACCCGAAACTGTTTTCTTACAAAATGGAAATATATAAATTTATTAACTGATCTTGGGTCTACATTCATGCAAAGTCATTTCTTGTTTTAATTTTTTTATCTCTTCAGAATCTGTTTCTTCTCTCATCGTCTCCAGTTGTCGTTGTGTTTTGTCACAATAGTTACAGGTATCAGACTTCGGAGGTGAAAATCCAAGATTAAATTCAGAGTTGAAAATGTGGCGGTAGAATGATTCAGAAACTGGGCGATCTTCAGCATGATTTTCAACAAACCAGTCACAATAAGCTTCGTACATTTTGGAGATATTTAAATCAGAGGCCAAGTGTTTCCTGTGTGGACTTTTAGCTCTGCTATAATGACTGGTTAAAGCAGGGTGCGATTACTTTTTCTCTGTCTGAATCAGGCACTTTTCTAGTCTGTTCTTGATGGCCACGATTATCTTTATCAATGGTCCCTGTTCCTCTAACTTTGTCACGAACAGTACGCAGTCTTTTTTCACTCAATCCATGCATGTTCCGAAAAGCTACTGCGCAAACATTGTATTCATTATTTTCATGAATAACTTTATAAACTACTGTGCGCAATCTGCGAGAAAGCCTATCAGTTACACGCGATCTTTTCACATCCACACTTGTCATAAGTTTATTTAAATAGCTGTTCTGTAGGTTGTAATCCCCTATTTCCCAAAATTCTCTAAATATTTCGTCAATTTTATCTCGACCCACTTTCTCAATACAACCACACCGACACGGAGGCCCTACTTCTTTCCTGATGAAAACATTTTTTGTTTTTACACTGACATATTCTTCACCTGTATTTCTCTTCTTCCTGGCTACATTTGTTTTCCATTTGTCTTTCTGAATGCTGCGTTTTCTAGGACGACTTACATGATGAGAAGTAGAGTCACTCTCTGTATCACTCATTGTTTGTGCTTAATATAGGCCTACTAAAGTGAAAAATCTAAACTACGAATTTGATTTCTGTCATTGATATGGTTAAAACACTAATTTTAAAACTCAGTACATAAAAATTACTGCGAGCACCGCAAGACACCGAGAATGCGTGTTATCACTATCTTTTAAAGCAAAAGACTGAACGAAAAGCTACACTTTTAAACAGATACCACCATACAGGAAGGATTCAAATCCAGACGAAAACTAATGACAAGAAAAATCCATTAAAATTGCTAAGGAAATTATGAGGGTTGAAGGATATAAAACAAACAGCACCCCTGTTAAGTAATGATACATTTGTTGCTCCATACTGTTCAAGAGCTGCATGTCTTAGCATAGCGACCGGCCGGCCGGCGCGGCGCGGAAGGCTGGCTCATACGCCTTTGCTATTCTCGAGATTTAGCTGGAGCACGTAAGGTTGAAAATCATGTTATATTCAAATGGAAATTTCGTTCGTATCCAAGGCGTATCAACCATTCACACTAAGCAGACATGAAAGAGTATAAATCGTACTATATGTTGCAAGAAAAAACAAAAAAACGAACTTTGGCGCATACGCCTCTGCTATTCTAAGGGCCTCATATTACAGTTACAACTTGGCTACAGACAGCCACATGCAAACAAAGAGAAGAGATAACATTTCATGAAGTGCTGATAAGCAGTACCAGTTCAGAGCCTGGGAACCGCTACATCAGCAATTAGCACCAGTCTGTCAGTACTAAGATTTTTACACACAAACCTTCGTGATGTGAAATATTCTGCAATCATCAGCAATTTTCATGAGAATGTAAAGTATCAAGCTCCAAACTTTGGCCAACAAGCAGCACTAAAACTCTTAAGCGTAGCGACAATTGATAGATGTTGCTAGTCACAGAAAACAGATTAAGTTATCGTTAGGGGCCGTATTTTTTGGTAACAACGATAAGCGCGAAATTTTATAAAACAAGGTCCCTTAGCTATATTTAACTTTTATATGCTTAAAATACCGATATGAACCAAATTGAATGCACGAAATATCGCAAAATTTACTCGATTCCGCGAAATGTGTTTATAAGCGCGAAATATGCCCCTCCTGTCCGTAAAGTGAGAAATGAGCAAGAAAATGTGCCTTAAAATCACAATATTGTGTTTTGGTGTACTGTATTTTTTATTTCTTAGCGGCATGCTTTTTTCTGCTGTTTCTGTGGCTATTGAAGATTTGCCGATATATCGATATTTGTGATCGATTACAAAGATTGCAGAATTTACGCAAAAATTGTCTGTAACCTGGTTTGTACTGTTGGGTACACTCCTTTCCTGCAATCTCTTTGCCAAGTTCGCGATGATCGATTACAACAGAAGAGTGTAGAATGTTTGTTACTTGTATTGAACAGATTTCTTCTTTTATCCACAGTGGTATGGTTGGCACTTCGTTTGCAAATGGCTATCTGATGGTGTTTGGTAGAAATTACGATAATATTTCTCGTCATTATATTTGAACATTAACTCTAATCATGAATAAATCGAAAGTTACTTCAGTTCATATAAGGGCAGAAGAATATAGAAATGAGGGGGGGGGGTGTTAGTGCTTGTAAATAAAGAAGCAAAGTTTATCATTGCGCAATGTTCCCAATGTAGTATAAAGTAATTTATTTCACGAAATACCCACCGAAATAGAAGAAAGTTAACACCGAAATCAACCATTTTATTTCACCAATAAATCAGGGCCCTAGTTATCGTGAGCTGTGTTTTCATTGGCCAGATTTGAGTTCACGCAAATGAGGGGTATACAAAGTTTTCCGTATGTCCAGGATGACCACACCCTTTCATACCTTTCAATAGATGTATTCATACACGAATAGTAAGGTTAGCATGGGTACAAATGATATATATATGCGAGCGTGTATAAATCGCAGCAGTCAACGGACAACAACATTTTGATCGTGGCAACTGGAGTTGGATGTATATTTTCACTTAAAATTAGAAGCAGACTTTTCACTCAACAAAAAGTAAAAATGTAAGTAACAGAAAGACTATTTTTAACTTATTTTAAGACCAAAAAATGAAATTCATACACGAGAATTAGGCCATCTCGCTATGAAGAGCGAAAGTTATAGTTCGTAGAAACTAAAGATTTCCGTTCAAAAGATCACAATTCTAAGCAAGCAGTGGTAACGTGCAGACACGTGGAAGAGGTGCTGAGTGGATATAAGAAAAAACGACACAAGGGACATGACCAACGAAATCGAAGTATACAGAATGAGGATAGGCTCATTTGGGTCAAAAAGGAGAGCAGGGACCAAAGAAACAGTAGAGTTTCTGAAGAGGTCATCAAAAGCCTTGAAAGAATGGAAGAAAGAATAGTTAACAAAATAAATGGGCAACAAAAGAAGTTAAACAAGAAATTAGAGAGAAATTAGCAAGAATGAAGACAGAAGTGGAACAACTGAAGTCAAGAATCGAGAAGATATAAAATGCAGATCGACAGCTAAATTTAGTTTTCCACGGGATAGAAGAGAGAAAAGGCCTTGCAAGAAGTCCATGAGCTATTAGAAAGCAAATTGGAAGTGCAGATCCAGGGATGGGAGTTCCTTACGACACGGGAAAACTACAGGAAATAGAGTAATTATAGCTAAATGTGCGTCCACGCAAGTTGTTTTTGCAACACTGAAGAAATCTAACAAATTGAAAGGGACGGCAATATATACTAACAGGGATCTATCTCCGACGGAGAGCATTACAAGTAGGAAATTAGTGGAAAAAATGAAGATAGAAAGAAGCAGGGGAAAGAAGGCTACTATTCGAAATTTACAGCTGTATGTGGATGGAAGATAGATATAAGGAACAGCGCGGAAACGAACAACAAGAGTGTTATGACCTCATCAGCTGAATCAGCAGAATTAGCAACTGGAGGAACGCGTGCCGAGGGTCAGGTTAACGAACGACAGCCAAGTCAGAGGGAGCGTGCACCAACGTCACCAGGAGGAGATATCAGCCAATCAACAACTCAGCTGAGTGAGAAAGCAAGCACGTCATCTGTGACGCAATGCTTTCAGATTCCTTGGGGGAAGCAGTGAGGAGGAAACATCAATAATAATGAGGAGCCGCATGAAATTAAAAAGTTTTTAACAGTAAAACGTAGCTAGGGAATTAGTGAATGAAAACAGTGTGCCAGTGGAAGTTAAAAATAGGAAAGTTAAATTAATAGGGATCAGGAAGAGAGTTTAATAATCAAGAGTAGGTAGGCCCTATAAGCTTAATAAAATTTAGTAAAATATAAAGTAATTAAAGGGGAGTTGCGACTTAATATTATCCAATGTATAAATGATATCCAATCATACGTCTCCATCCTACATGTTAGCGAGTGCCCCGTAGAATATTTACTCTAGCCAGTTCATAAAGAGTGGAGTAAACTAGAACTAACAGTAGCGGGAATAGGTGCAGACCCAGATGTGTACGAAAACAAATGTTAACGTTTAAATTGACACACGAACTGTTGTGAGATATATTATAGTTATATAATGTGTTGAAAAGGACCTGTCAGAAACCGTAAGGTAGGTACGGATCCTTTTCTAAAGTGGAAAATGTGGGCTAATGTAAAGTTGTTGTTTAGAACATTTAGAACAAATAAATTCAAATTCAAATTCCATTCAAAAGAAAATGAAGATAATTTCTCCATGCAGAAATTGTAGGGTTCTCGTGTGTGTATATATATATACCTATACACATAAGGGGTGGGTCTCTGTCACCATAGCATGGCGCATCCTCATGTTGTGGATAGAGGATACGGCCTCCAGATTTGGGTTAGATGCAAATATATTGAATATGCAGTCGCAGACAGATGACACGAGGTGGTCCTCCAGCTTGGGGGTTTGCCATGAGGTTAACAACCTCTCACAGGCAAAAAACATTGTTAGGAAATGCTTACTTCATTTATGGATCCTGTCAGTGTAAAATTTTTCAGAGGTAAAACAGTCCCTCTTTTGGATCTCCAGGTAGGGACTACACTGAGGGAGTCTAAAAATCGCAGGGACTATAGATTTGGAACGTGGAATGTTAGGAGCTTGTATGGGCTTGGGGCAGTTAAATGGTAACTAGAGAATTAGAGAAATACAGGTTAGATGTAATAGCAGCACAGGAAGTTAGATGGGAGGGTGAAGGTTGAACACAGACGCATATACCATTTTCTACAGGAAAGGGAATGATAACCATCAATTAGGGACTTGGTTCTTCATACATAGGAGAATTAATTCAGCCGTTAAGAAAGTAGAGTTTATTAATTATAGGCTTTCTTATGTTATTCTAAGAGAACGGTGGTGTAACATCATAGTTATGAATGTCCATGCATGAACAGAGGACAAACAGGATGATGACAAGGACAGTTTTTATGAAGAAGTAGAAAGAACATTTCATCAGTTTTCAGCGTCTTCTTCTTATAGTTGTCAATCTTGCGATTGGTTTGTGAAAGCTCTCCATGATCTACTTCTATTCATGTCCCATTCCTTCAGTTTTGCATATGTGTTGCATCCGGTTTCCCTTAAATCTTGGGCGCCCTCTTTTATTTTTGCCCTCTATTAGAGTAAGCAGAAAGTTCTGATGTCTGATTAGTTGTCCTAATAGTGAATTCGGCCTCTGTTTAATAATATATATATATGATTTTCCTGTCACTATTAATTCTTCCTAATATTTCCTCATTGGTGACTCTGTCAATCAATCGTATTCTTAACATTCTTCTGTAGCACCACAATTCAAATTCAAATTCTTTTTTCTTCTGTTGCTATTGTCCAAGTTTTGCAGCCATAAAGCGCTATGTTCCAAACATAGGATGTCAGAAATTGTTTTCAAATGTCTATTGAAATATTTTTTGTAGTTAGCAATGTCTTCTTTTTGCTAAAGGCCAATTTGGCTAAATGGATCTTGTGTTTTATTTCTCTTGCACTTTTTCCATCTTTAGTAATTTTGCTTCCAAAATAATTAAATTCCTTTAGTTCTTCTAGTGTTTGATTTCCTACCTTTATTCTAATTTTTGCCTGTTCCTTGTTTCCACAGATCATAATTTTGGGTTTGCTTTTATTTATCTTTAATCCATAGGATTCTAAGACCTGCTCCATAGTATCCAGCATCTTTTCAAGGTTCTCTTTACTTTCCGCTAATACTGCAATATTGTCTGGGTACCTTAGCATGCTCACTTTTCCACCTTATATTCTCACACCACAGTTAATATGTTCTTTTATTTCCTTTATAGCCTGTTCAATATATGTGTTAAATGTAAGTGGAGATAAATTGCAGCCTTGTCTTACTCCTTTGTCAATTGTAGCTTGTTCCGTTGTTTCAGCGTATCGCATGCAAATTGTACTGGGAGATTTCAATGAGAAAGTAGGAAGGGAGGATATTTTCAATTGGGAATGGAAATCTCCAGTTTCCGAACGAACGACAATGGGGTTAGACTAGTGAATTTTGCAACCACTAAAAATTTAATCGTAAAGAGTACAAAATTCCCACATCGTGATATTCATAAGTACACATGGACCTCGCCAGATGGAATGAATCATAATCAAATTGACCATGTGCTAATAGATGTAAGAAGGCTGCCTACTATAATTGAGGTTCAAATTTTAGGGGTGCTGACTGTGATTCGGATCATTATCTGGTAGTTGTGGCTCTTCAGGAGAAACTTTCATTAAACAAAGGAACTAGGAAAAATTTTGATACAGAGAGATTCAATCTGATAAAGCTAGGTGAAGACCAAAGTAAGAACGCTTACCAAGTCGAGATTTCAAATAGATTCGCAGTTCTATAAAAAAAAACTGCAGAACAAGAAGCTAGGGATGATATGAATATCGATAAATCCTGGGAAAGCATTAAACACAATATTAAAGTAGCTGCAAAAGAAAAATTAGGCCCACGTGAACTGAAACCAAATAAACCGTGGTTCGATGATGAGTGCATGAAATTAGTAAATGCAAGAAAGCAGGCAAAACTACAGTGGTTGCAAAATCCGAATGACACTACTGTCAAAAATCTGAACAAGAAATCTCTAGAAGCATTAGAACAAAGAAAAGGAACTATCTCAAAGCCAAAGTAAATGAATTAGAGGAAAATAGTACAGACAAAAATGTTAGGGATCTCTACAAAGGAATAAACGTGTTCAAGAAAGGTTTCAACCTAGAATAAACATAATTAAGGCCAATAATGGCACTATATTCAGGGCTCCGAATAATATTTTGAATAGGTGGAAAAATTTCTTTAGTCAATTACCAAATATACATGGACAAGCCCACAATGTAGAAAGTGAAATATTCACTGCAGAGCCATTGGTTGCTGAACCAACCCTATCAGAAGTAGAAACAGCCACGGTAAACTAAAAACACACAAATCTTCAGGCACTGACCAAATTCCACCAGAATTAATTAAGGCAGGGGATATGATATGATATGATATGATATTTTATTGTACTAAGAAAAATTACA
This sequence comes from Ectobius pallidus, assembly GCA_964059195.1. Classification (NCBI taxonomy): domain Eukaryota; kingdom Metazoa; phylum Arthropoda; class Insecta; order Blattodea; family Ectobiidae; genus Ectobius; species Ectobius pallidus. The sequence continues at coordinate 54,527,830 of CAXKWD010000006.1, read as the reverse complement.
AAAGAGTTACCGGATTCGACGTTTGTCGTTTTACCGGTAGACAATCTTAAAACACAATTTACACATTTTTCGTGGAAGTGTGTATGTAAGCATAAAGGGCTACTAAACAATATAACTGGATTCCATAAGGAAACTTCAGAAATTCTTTTTAAGATAAAAATCAAAATAAAATAAATGGCGTAAGTTTCATCTATGCTTTCCTTATGTGTTCGTATGTCTTTTTTCTGTTCACATCATGTAACCATTTTATATTCTTGTTACTCTTGCCTAAGCCATAAAAAATCACTAAATAAATAGTCTGCATTTTTATGAGATTCAAAAACAATTAACTGGTTTTCTACATAAATCTTATCATACTGATAGCGTATATATTTGAAAATTAGCCTTTTGTCAATACTCAGAGTCTTTAAGCATAGCGCACTGAATCGAGTTACCTTACATTACACACAATATTGGCATTAGCTAGCGCTTTTTTTTTTAAATTTAATTTTCCGGGCTGTGTTCGCACTGCTTTAATTGCACCGTATGTTGTACACTGATCATTCCCCATTATTGAAACAGGACTATAATTATTTCTTTGTGATAGATTTTGACTGCTTTTGTTGATCTCCCTGCTTATTGTCGATTAGTAACCAAGTTAAAATACTGCAAACGTCGTCTGGTTCTCGTTCCAATGCCTGTTGCTTTGTCTGCATTTTCTTCTCCCGCACTCGCCGTATCAAACTTCGTCCATGGATCCTCAGCTGTTCTCACGTTCATTCGTGTTATCTTCGCTCTTACTTCATCTGATTGTGTCTGCGTCATCACCTGGGATGGTCTATGAGCTATTTTTCCCCTACGAAGCGACGTCACGGCTCTGGAGTCATTTTCTTCCGACCCGTCCACACGCAGGCTGGCTGCCCCTTCTTCACAAATCTGCTGATGCTTTTCCTGTTTGCTGTCAATCCGCTTTTGTCTTCGAGCTTGACTCCATCCACGTACAATTCCAGGTTCCAGATGATAACCTTTTTTCCAGATTTTCTTAATTCTTTCATTTGTTGTACTAGCTGTCTCCTGACGCATCTTTCCTGTTCTGATAGGTCTTTATTGATGTAAATATTCGTCCCCCTTAATTTAGGTGCCATCTTCAATGTCATGTGAACGACCTGATTCGTGACAAATCGCGCGACTATCATTTGTTTGCCCTTCCTATTACCAATCCGATAGGCCTCGATAATTTCCCAGCCCTGTAGTTCAGCCTCCAGTTTTTTCTCTAAAATTTCCGTAATCTCCATTCTAGGCGTGATTCCTTTTCTCTTTTCTATCCCCGTGAAAACTAAATTGAATTCTCGATTTTTCTTCTCTAATCTTTGTATCCTGCTCCTCAGTTCTTCCACTTCCTTCTTCATATACTTGATCTCTTCTCGGATCTCCTGCTTTACTTCTTTCGTCGCCACACTAATTTTGTTACTCAGTCGCTCTTCCAAGCCATCTAATCTTCTGAATATCTCTTCGAAGCTACCCTGTCTGCCTGGTCCCGGGTTCATTTCAATTCCACCTATCACCAGGAGGGCAATAATCATGATTGAGTGTATCAATGCATTGGCGGTGTTTTCTTTGTTTATTTGCTTCTTCAACCCCATCTTCTTTTTATTCACAAAACACCCGATTCTGGCTCTGTAAACTGCTACTTCCACTCCCATTGTCCCTTATGTCACTTTTAGACAAATCTTCCACAGCTCATTCCACACACGTCTTCCCCCAACTGTTGCTTACTTAGTACTGGCAGGGGATACATTAAATCAGCGATCCATAAACTCATTCTCATGATTTGGAAAAAGGAAAAATTCCCAAAGGAATGGAAAGAATCTATTGTTATACCGATCCATAAAAAGGGAGATAGGGCCAAATGTAATAACTATCGAGGAATTTCTCTCTTATTAACATCATACAAAATTCTGTCCAATATACTTCTGTCAAGATTAACCCCATTTGCAGATGAAATCATTGGAGATCACCAATGTGGATTTAGGTGAAAAAAATCAACCACTGATCATATATTTTGTATTCGCCAAGTCTTGGAGAAAAAGTGGGAATAAGTTTGTTCACCATCTATACATAGATTTAAAAAAAAGCATATGATTTGGTTAGGCGAGACAAATTGTACAATATCCTGAGTTTGGGATACCAAAGAAGTTAGTTAGGCTGATCAAAATGTGTCTAAATGAAACCTATAGCAGTGTCAGGGTAGGGAAATTTATATCAGATAGGGTTGCCATTAGAAGCGGCTTGAAGCAAGGAGATGCACTATCGCCTTTACTATTTAATTTCGCTTTGGTGTATGCTATTAGGAAAGTTCAGGAAAACAAGGTAGGCCTAGAATTAAAAGGCAGTCACCTGATTTTAACTTATGTAGATGACATTTGTCTGTTGGGTGATGACATAAACACAATCGAGAGAATGCCTGCATTGGTTTTTGCAATGCCTGGATTGGAAATTAATATATAAAAAACTAAGGGTATGGTCATGAAATGACAAAGTAATGCGTTATAAAGTATCAGAATAGCAGGTAAATTGTTCGAACAAGTGGAGAAATTCAAATATCTGGGAGCAATAATTACAGAAACAAATAATATTAAGGTAGCAGTTAAGTGTTGACTAAAATCGGGAAATTTTTTTTTATGCAGGTAAAATAAGTTCAGAAACTCGAATCTTCCCCTCTTCTGTCCAGAAATCTAAAAATAAAAATTTATAAGTCTATTATCCTGCCGGTTGTACTATATGGATGTGAGTCATGGTCACTTATTCTTAGGAAACTAACATAATCTGAGAGTGTTCAAAAACAGGGTGCTGGGCCTAAAAGAGATCAAAATGGGGACTGGAGAAAATTGCATAACGATGAGCTTCCTAACCTGTACTTGTCACCGGATATAGTAATGGTAATTAACGGAGGATGAAATGGGCTGGACATGTTGCATGCATGGGGGAGACACATATCTCAGAAGTATTGGATGGGAGACCCAAAGGGAAAAGACCACTTGGAAGACCTAGACGTAGGTGGGAGAACAATATTAGGTTAAATTTAAGGGAAGTAGGATTTGCGAGGGATGGCTGGATGGAGTTAACTCAGAATAGGGTTGAATGGTGGGCTCAGGTAAGCGTAGCAATGAACCTTTGGGTTCCATAAAATAGATAATATTCCTTTAGCTTGCTGAAAAATTGTCTATTGCATGTATAGATATTCTACGAGGAATGTGTGTGCCAAAAATAAACCAACCAGATAAAAAAGTTGTTAAAGATAGACATTTCACCTTAAATTCCTAATAACATGCATAACATGCTGGAGCTTTCAGTTTTAGAAAATTTAGCAATATTTAAAGAAACAGTCATTTCTTGTCACCAGTATGTCATTTGTGCTGCTTGGGATACAGGGCACTCACTAGTAAGAAAAAATAGATGCTCTGGCTAGATGCTGTGGTTGAAAACAAATGCATCATGCCATCCATGCAACACAGCCATACCACAATGATGGGGGAGTTGTTATTGGACTTTGCCAAGAGATATATCAGTACTGTCTCCAATGTTTCTGCTATTAAGTTACGTTCGGGTCATCTTTAACACAATGCATGGAATTCACCAGATGTTGTGGTGCGGGTTATGAGGCCTGATCATGTCATACAATGCTGCCAATAACTCTACATGTGGGATGAACAAGTATGAGAGTTGTGACAGGCAGAAAGAGATTTGCGACATACCGGTAATCTAGCCCTTTGCACATGAAATTCAGCATATTAAATCCTAAGCCTACTGTGGTAGCATGGAATTTAATATATTAAATTCATGTCACCAGCCTGCCTCTCTGGCAACAGAGTGCACAAAATTGATACTATTGTATAGAGCTGACGAGATGATCCCTGGCCTGACTGTGGAGCATTATCTTGAGCGAGGAAGGACAATCGCGGAAGTTATTGCTCCTATCTGATGTGAAATTCTGTAGCATAATAGCAATAACTTCCGTGACTGTCCTTCCTCACTAAAGATAACGCTCCACTGTCAGGCCAGGGATCATCTCGTCAGCTGTATACAATAGATATCATGGGAAGTCTCTTTCACACTTCCTGCAGTGTATCACATGAATTCCTCATGGATTGCATCAGTCAAGGAAATATAAAAGCCAATTTTTCTTGCCTCTTCCTTTCATATTTATTTACTGTTTTGCTAGAGGGTGCTATGTGACGAACAGCTTAATTCTGTAACACAGTCTGTGTTAAACGAAATATTAGTAAAGCTAGTAAGGGAGAGGAAAAATGTATACTAGATGATGCTAATGAGAGCAACGACATAAGTGACAGTGATGCTGTTAATGCGGGCTTAGGAGTTTTGACTGCATACCAACAATACCAACCAAGGTCCCATATTACCATCTCAGTATAATAGAAAAACAGATCCAATAGATTAGTTTTTATTCTTTAATTATTAGATATTGGAATACAGTGGAATATTGCTTAGGCCACTATTCTGGTAACTATGGCCAACAGAATTTTTTCTATCCTATCCTACTTAAAGGATGAATATTATCTTCAGAACAAGGTAAATGTTCGATGTTACGGAATATTGTATGTCCATTAGGAAACATTTAATAATCTATAGGATTGGGCTAGGTTTGTGACAGATATGGTAGGTTAGCTAAGGTTAGTTTAGTTTAGTGACAGGTAGCTCTACTGGCAACACCATAACCACCGTCAACATCACCAGATTGCCTACACTATTTCATGATAAGATTGATTCTGTGCACGGTTCTCCCTTTCAAAGCCACTTGCTGTAATTGCTACTAATTATATCATTTTTAGGTTATATAAGTGCTCACTTGTTCACAATTTTTATTTCATTTTGAAAATGTTTAAGAACAAACCAAGTTTAGCTTATATATTAATCCTGTACATTCTAAAGAACATTAGAACCTCCAATACGGCTGCTTTCATGTTTCTAAAAAAAGAAAATACAGCACACCAAAGAATCCCCTTAAGTTAAAATATACAGTTTTAACAGGAAAGACAGAAATGAAGGACAGAGTCATCCGGCACTCTGCTCCCTGTGATATTTGTGTTTCAGAAACACGGAAAACAGTCAAATTTGATGTTGTATTATTCTTTAGAACCTATAGATTCCATATATAAGAATCTTACACTTGTACGAAGATTCTAAATGTGGCTAAGTAAAATTGCTAAAATGTGGACACAAAATTAACCTAAAATGGTGCTGTGAACAGCACAATCGCTTTGCTGGATGATATTCTACTGTCGGACTGGGAGAGGGCATTGGGTCATGCAGACAATATTCAATGCTGGAAACCTAACAGTGAAAATCTGGTCTCGGTGGCTCAGTCGCTAATCGAGGATTTCTACCGATATAGAAACTTAATATTGGCCCTGGATCCCCATCTTGTTTTCCTATATTGGGGGCTTTGCCCCAAACCCCACTGGGGACTGTGCTCCTGGACTCCTTGCATACATCCACCAGACCTCCTTCACCAGGAATTTCAAGTATGGTAACTCGGTATAGGCCACATAGTTCCTTCCTGTTTTTCTTGGTTGGGAGCTTTGCCCCCCATCCCAACTCACTAACGGGACCAGCCTGGGAAGGAGGGGTTTGGGATGGGGAGGATTTAGTGGTTGCCATTTTAACTACTAGCAATGCCATCTATTAGTCAAAAGATGAAATGGAGAAAAAATTAAATAGGCCTATTTATTTCTCCTTTCTTGCCTTCCCTTATATCCCCTTTCTCTCACTTCCTCTTCACCCTACCTACCCATTTGGGACCTATTCCTAACAGTAAATTTTTGGATTGACTGGTATTTGAACGTGGGACCAATGGCATTGAAACCAGCAACCTTATCTACGCCACGAGCAATTGCTGAGTGATGAAGTGAAAATCCATCTAATTAAGTTTAGAGAGCTTTTATTCAATTCAATTAATACATGAAATGAGAAATAGCTTTTACCGACGACAATTTATTATTGTGAAATATTATGTTGGCACTAAACAGAGCCGTTTTGGTGCAAGGGTCTTTTTGCTTTATTAATTAAGCCATCGTGGGTGACATATCATTTATACCAACGTAACATCTCCTTCCCAAATCAATCTCTACCGACCTGAATAACAGTAAAGAGGCTCTGGTGATTGTAATTTTGATAAGGGTACAAGGGTCATTATTCTTATTGGTACAATTAATAGTGCACAATCCAGTGTAACATGCAGTATAATAGTGAGCTGCATTACCAGCATTGAGCAGCTTGGAAGGGGAAAGGTTGAAGGCTAGGGGAAAGAAGGCAGTCACCAAGGCAAAGCACACTGGAGTGTGGAGTGAGAGCAAAGGTGTCACAAGTATCTATCTTTCACAGGGAGCTTTAAGTATGGTAATTATTAAACAGTAACAGGGGACCTAACCATAATATAACTATATGTATATACAGTAGAACCCCGATAATTCGAGGTAATTGGGGCTGAGGCTACCTCGAATTGCAAAAAACTCGGATTGTATGGAAATATCACTAAATCAAAGGGTAAATCATAAATAAATGTTTAATTAGCACAATAATGGTTTAAAAAATAAATAAATAAACAATATAGTAGGCCTACTTACTTTTGTTACGCCTGTATGTATATTGGCAAACATTTCCAATTTGCTACATCGGCATCCTTTAAGGATTAAGTCATACTGTACAATTGATTGACTTGAGGTCCCGACAAAGAAAGATCGAACCTAACGGTTTCTGTCAATCTGTAATAGAAATGCATTAGCAGTCTGAAGCCAAGGTTATTTCTGTGTTTTATGAACGAAAACCTTAAGTGGGACAGTTTTACCCACATTTTTGTACATGGAAAAATTAAAAGGAAGCTCAAAATGCAACACATTCGGAAGTGCGTAAAACTTACATGCGGACACCATATAAAAACGGGTCTAGATTTATGGATAATTTTAATTTTCTTAAGACCAGCTCGAATTACACGGAACCTCGAAATACCGAGGCTCTACTGTACATAAAACCATTGGCAGTAATGAATAAGCCTGTGCTGGAAGAACCAATGAAGCTGGAAGATTGTTGGTAGCTAACCTGAGGACCATGTAAGAGGTTGGAACACCTAGTGGTGGAAGGGAGCAATGTGTTGTACCAGGCCCAAAATAAAAGAATTGGGGCAAAACGGAAGAATCTGTGACACCTTGGTTCTCTCACTCCACTCTCTGCCGTGAGTTGTCATCGCAAAGGCCAGCTTCCCCTACCTTCCCCTAGCCTGGCCTTCAGCCATGAAACTTTCCCCTCACAAGCAGCGGTAAAGCAGCTCACTGTTGTGTTATGCGCTACATTGGGGGAAAACAATGCAACTTAATTAAAAAAGAAAAAACCACCCTTGCACAAAAACGGCTCTTTTCAGAGCCAATAAAAAAACAACCCTTGCACCAAAACTATTTCTCATGTATTAAGCCTCTCTAAACTTAAATAGGTGCATTTTCCCTTCACAGTTCAGCAATCACTCGTGGCGTAGTGGTTAAGACTGATGGTTATAGTGCTAGTGATCACAGCTTCAAAATACCTGTCGATGCATAAAATTTAGGCCTACTGTTAGGAATAGGTCCCAAATAGGTATGTAGTGTGAAGAGAAGGGCGAAAGATAGATTTAGGTCATGCACCAGCAAAGCTCCACCCACTCTTGCCCACTGGCTCGTTTCTCCTGCTTCCCCTCGCTTCTGAGCACACCTCACTATTGTACCCTTCATCATATAGGCCTACCCATAAAAATATACAAAATCACAGCGTTATGAGAATGTCCCTTGCACCATAGCAAAAATACACAAAATAAATAGTGCTAGTGGTCATGAGTTCGAATCCTGGTCGATCCAAAATTTACGGTTAGGAATAGGTCCTATGTAGGTAGGGCGAGGAGAAGGTAAGAGAAAGGGAGGAAGAGAGAGGAAAAAGAAGAGAAAAAAAGAGAATGGAAAAATAATTTTTCCCCAGTTTCACCTTTTGCATTACTAGCAACGTCATCTAGGAGGATACATTCGAAACCCTAAACCCATCCTTCCCAGGCGTCCATCCTGTTGGTGAGTTGGTGGGAGGAGCCTAGCGCACGACCTAAAACTATTTTTGAGCCTAGCGCACAACCTAAAACTATTTTTTGAGCTTAGCACACGATCTAAAACTATTTTTTCCCGCGAGAAGGTGAGAGAAAGGGATGGAGGAAAAGAAAGACAAGAAGAGAAGAAAGGAGAAATAAATTAAAACATCCATATCGGTCCTGATTTCCAATGAGTCACAATAAAAAGAAGTTTTTAAAATTACTTCAAAACCAGTGGATAAACGTTAAAAAGTTAAAACATGGCGTTTCAACCTCTCTCTTTCTCTTTCTCTCTCTCTCTCTCTCTCTCTCTCTCTCTCTCTCTCTCTCTCTTTCTCTCTCTCTCTCTTTTTTTTTTCCCCCCATATTTCACTTATTTGTTGCCTTATTGTTCAATAATAAATGTTCATAAGGATAAAATGGAATATTATATTGTGTATATAAATTATGTCTAACTTTGAATTCAAACACCATACATACTGTAAGATTTCAGATTTTCCTGGTGAAGTTTATTCATAAAGGTTTCTCGGGTTGTCAGCCAGGCTTGTAGGTCAATTAGGTCCGATGTTTCGGAGAACTCAATCAGTGCAGAATTCTAGTGACACCAGAACCGCGTTTTTACCATATTTTGGTGACCTTTCACAAAAACTAGGCAGAATATTAAAGAAACGCAAGATTAGATCAGTTTTCATACCGCCAAGGAAGATCCGAAGTCTCCTGAGACCGGTTAAAGATGATTTGGGACTTAAGACACCGGGAGTTTACCGCATCCCTTGTGAGTGCGGCAAGTTGTACATTGGGCAGACGTCGCGGACCATTGAGCAGCGATGTGCTGAGCACGCGCGGTGCATTAGATTGGAATACCCGGAGAAGTGTGCAGTGGCAGAGCACACTATCAATGGGGGACCTCAACACAAAATCAAGTTTGTCCAGACAACTATTCTGTCCAAAACATCCAACTATTGTGACAGACTGATCAAGGAAGCTGTGGAAATCAAGTTGGAACCCCATAACTTTAACAGAGATGGGGGCCTGGCCATCAACCCAACTTGGAACCGCTGTCTTAAACACCTTAAAGTCAGCAGAGAGACATTGGCCCGGAAAAGGACCAATGGAAATGATAGTGCCTCCTCATTGGTCGACTCCTCCCAACTTGGAAGTAGTATATATACTACCCCTCTAGTGACATCTCGACAGTCTGTAGCTGGTCTTCCATCTGACACATCACTTCAGCAACCTTGAGAATGGAGACAGCGTTCGTCTCCGAAACGTCGGACCTAATTGACCTACAAACCTGGCTGACAACCCGAGAAACCTTTATGAACCATACATACTGTATCAATCGTGAAAATGATTTGGTTATGCCTACTACTGGACGGAACTGGTTTGATTGAGGTGAGAAAGGAAGGTAAATTCAATCAATATTACAGTACAGTATTTGCAAAGATATGTACCATCGTTCATTCTTCAAATAGATCCCACCTGTCTACATTTCAATAAAATAACATTCTCACATGTGTGCAATCCAAGGAAAAGCAACACCACGAAATCTCTGTTCTGATTTGACATAGCCTCACTTTTATTCCCGTACGACTAGTATAAATTTTAGGTGCAAAGTCATGTACATAGCCATGAAAGGGCTGTTATAATTATGTTCGTGTATGTGCAGGTATGATAAATTGATCACATACCCTATATACTGATACACAGGCTATATCGTGATGCATGCAGCCATTCACTGTAAATTTGGCCTAGGACCACGGGTTTTCCATATTTCATTTATTTGTTGCCTTATTGTTTAGTAATAAATGTTCATAAGGATAAAATGGAATATTATATGCACCATAGATACTGTACCAATCGTGAAAATGAGTTGGTTACGCCTACTACTGGTTTGGTTGAGGTGAGAAGGAAGGTCATTTCAATCGATGTTACAGCACAGTATTTGCAAAAATATGTAACATCGTTCATTCTTCAAATAGATCCCACCTGACTATCATTATTCATTATATTCAATTAGCTTTTGGCCTAGATATCGAAAACATGATACATTACGCTGATCTCCATCTTGGAAAGAAAACCGGTTTTCTCACTTTACAGCTCCTTCACGGCCCGTTAGCATCTTACCGCAGTAAAAATCAAAATCGAGCATGGTGAAACAAAAGTATGACTTTACCAGGGTAGACTAAGCTACTTTACCGCAGTATTCTGAATACCGAGGTTGGTGCAGTCAACCATGAGTCCAGTAGAACATTTCCCACTACTTACATGCTCACAGATTCTAGTTTTAAAGTTCCTCCCTGTTTCCCCGACATAAATTCCCTCACAATCACTGCATTTCACTGAATACACTCCGGGAAAATTAATTTTGTCATTGCTCGTGCCAAAATGTTTGTACTGGGAACACATTTTTTCAATAGTCTTCTTCGTTTTATATGCGGGTACTATTAAGTATTTCCAGAAAACTTTCCGTATGCGTTACCTAACGCGGGGATTATATGGTAATCCTATATATCCTATATTATTGTTTTCTTTCCTTTTTTCATCTTTTTTAGCAATTCCATTTTCAACACTTTTCCATATATAGTCTATTTTTCTACCAATACTTATTTATGCTTATTTAATCTAAATACTTCTTTCTTTTCCTTTTACTTGGATGATATTTTGGTGATAGCTTGGAATGACATCTCGGACACAATGCTAGATGAGTTCAACAGTTACCACAATAGGGTGAGGTTCATTATTGAAAAATCGGTGAACAGCAGCATCAACTTTTTGGACCTTAGGATTACCCTACATCAACATGGAGTGTGGTTGGGTGTGTATAGAAAAGCAAGTAAAGGGAAAATGTATATACACAAGAGTTCAACGCATCACCACAGAATTAAAAACAACTTATGTTGCAATTTCGCTCGTAGAGCCATTAGTTTATGCAACAATCACGAAGCACTAGAAAAGGAAAAGAAAGAAGTATTTAGACAACCGGAAATAAATGGGTATTGTGGTAGAAAAATAGACTATATATGGAAAAGTGTGTTGAAAATGGAATTGCTAAAAAAAAATGAAAAAAGGAAAGAAAACAATAATATAGGATATAAAGGATTACCATATAATCCCAGTGTTATAATCCCCATATAATCCAGAAATACTTAATAGTACCCGCATATAAAACAGAAAAGACTATTGAAAAAATGTTTTCCCAGTACAAACATCTTGGCACCAGCAATGACAAAATGAATTTTCCCGAAGTGTATTCAGTAAATGTAGTGATTGTGAGGGAATTTATGTTGTGGAAACAGGGAGGGATTTAAAATTAGAATCCTTGAGCATGTATGGGATGTAAGTAGTGGGAAATGTTCTACTGGACTCAGTCAACATACGATGGAAAAAAACATGTATTGGTGATGTAAACATTGTAAGAATCGAAGATGATTATGTAAAAAGAAAGGTATATGAGTAGAGATGCTATTTTGCGGTGAATAAAAATGTTAAGTTTTGGTATAAAAATTGGGTCAATTATGGTGTTATTTCGCGCGCCCCCCCAAAAAAAACTAAATTTCGGTGTTATTTTGCATAAAAAATAAAATCAGGTAAACTGATATAACAAAGTGCCAGTATGCTTTTTTTATCAGTAATAATTGCAGTAATGATATACAGAAAATACTTTTTTTTTTTTTTTTTTTTTTTTAAAGTAGATCTCCGAGTTAAACTCCAGATCGATTCATTAAGCAGGGCTTACGGAAGAACAAAGGTCTAAAGTTTGATTCTTAACCTTAATTCATATTGGTATGCACTGATATACTAATTCTTAAAATATGTAAACATTTTACGAAATGCATTGACAATGAAATAGTACAGTAAGCCAATAAGAAGAGGATAGTTCCACCTAGCGGTATGCAGTTTTGTTCTGAGTATAGGCTTATGCAATTTTAACGCAACGCAATAACTTTAAAGCTAGTTTCTGTTCGTGAAATAACATTTATAGGCTTATGTTATTCTTTAGGAATGATGTAGGTCAATGAAAGACAATGAATTCCCAGTTTTTTTTTTAAAGAAAAATGTAATACTTATTTAAGCACATTGACAAAATAGGACACAAGAATGGAATAGGCTCAATTTAACACAATTGATAATAATAAAAAAAAATTTTGCTTCAGGGTGGACTCGAACGTGATAACTCTTGATTACTAGACAAGCATCTTACCCCAAGACCAAACTACACTACGACATTTGAGTGTCCAATACCATAGAATACTATCTCGTGGTAGCTCACAGAAAAGAAAAATTACCGTATTTCGAAATTAGGCTATATTTCGAGCCTTCTAGTTATCTTATGTTACAATATAGAATAATTTCATTCATTGGTAACATAATATTCGCGATATTCTAGTCATAAATGCGAATTTGGCCCTCACTAAAGCAGAGTACCAACTTAACCAAATTCTCAGAAGTTAATGTTTTTATTTATTAAGAGGTCAGGGATTATAAATCTGACATAGGCTGAAGTAAAATTCAATGCTTTAATCTAATTGTAATCAATTTTAGCAAAATAATTAGTCATTATACAACAGCATTTCGTCTATAATCGTACATATGGGAACATTTGTTTTTCATGTAGGTGTCAACTGTCCATGGCAACTGAAGGAAGCTTTATAAGCTGTCATTAATTGATGACGCTATAAGAAAGAACCGAGAATTTGATTTTGCATTTGAAGAAGGTGCCTTCTTTTTACCCTCCTTTACTAAAGAAGGTTTCGACAGGAATTGAAGGGTTGTACCAGAATTACTCTTTATTTACCTTAGTTACGGGACTCGCCCGCTGATTGGTTGGCCGCGAGCCAATCAAAATGCTTCGAAATGAACCAAAATATTATAATTAATTTGACTGATAATTACTCTTTATTTCGGTACTGGACAACCGATTAGGTCAAAATTCAATAGGCTTATTGCCATGATTGTTATAAATAAGTATATGAAGTTTCATGAAAATCCGATAAAGCGTATTTGAGTTACCGCGCCTTTTCTTATATGATACCATAAAAGGGCACTAAATTGGGTATTATTCCGGTACCGGCCAACCGATTTGGTCCAATATCAACAGACATCTTCCCATAGACATTATAAATAGGTATTCCAAGTTTCATGAAATTCCGATAAAGCGTATGTGAGTTATGGCGCCTTTAAAATATACACTAAATTGGGTTTTACTCCGGTACCGGTGAACCGATTTGGTCCAATTTCAATAGGGTTCTTCCCATGGACATTATAAACGCGTATACCAAGTTTCATTAAAATTCGATAAAGCGTATTTGAGTTAGAGCGCGTACAGACACACGGACGGACGGACGGACGGACGGACGGACGGACAGACGGACAGACATTTTTCGTCCCCCACACAATCTCATAAAGTACCATACTGGCACTTAATAAAGTAGTAGTAGTAGTCTAATGCCCAAGGACTTGGATGAACTCCATTCTCCTTCTTGCTTCCCAATATAAAGTTGATGTTGACGCTGGGTGAAGCCCGGATAGGGCCTGACAGGTGTTAAGATGCTCTGCTGTCATTATGGAATTTTCTTCCTCGCACAAGACACACCTCGGTGATGGGTATATAGATAACCTGTGCAAGTGTGCTGCCAGGCAGTCATGTCCTGTTGTTGTACGGAAAACCGCCACTGCTTCTTGTCTGGGAGAATCTGGGATTACACCTTTGTTGTTTAGGATAGCCCATGGCTTATTGTTACTGGCAATTCTGTTTTGTTCTGTTATATTTTCTTTAATCATTCTGTTGATTATTAGTTTTGCTGATTGGTATGGAAGTTCGTATTGTGTGATTTGCTGTATCTTTGTGCCTTGCTTTGCCAACTGATCCGCTAGTTCATTGCCCTGCAGCCCACAGTGTGCAGGGACCCACTGTAGCTTAATGCACTTATTAAGTGCTGTTAGTGTTTTTATTTTGTTTCGTATCTCATGAGCTCGTTTGTTGGACGAAATGACATCATATGTTACAATGGATTGTATGGCCGCTGATGAATCACTGAGTATAACCGCTTTTTGGAATTCATTTATTCTGTAAAGGAGCTGTGTAAGCGCCATATCTATTGCTAGTAATTCACCGTCAAAATGTGTAGAGTTAGATCCTGCCGAGATATACTGGCTGAAGAGACTACAGTGTATTCCTGCTCCGGCATTCTCATTTTTGTTACGTAATGAGCCATCTGTGTATATATGAATCCATTCCTCTTGTGGGTACCGTGTGTGAATTGTTTCCAGTGCTGCTCGTTTTAACTGTTCTGGTGAGCTTTCCGATTTCTTCATGTTTTCTATTAGGTCTGTTCTGTATGGGATATCCTGGTAGCTCAGTGGTGATCTTGGGGGTAGTAACTTTTCTGGTTTAATTTTACCGAGTTCCTTTGGCCTTAGTTCCTCTATGTGCTGCATATAGCCTTTCTGAGTTTTGAGTTTCCTCTGGGTTGTTTGGTATTTTGCCCAGTAGTCATCTTGGGACATCCTAATCTGTTTCTCATACTGTATTAATGCTGCTCTTTTAATTTCTTCTTCTATAGGGTTATTTTTTGTTAGTATCTGCATTGCTTTAACTGGGGTGGATTTAACACCTCCTGTGATAATTCTCATCGCAAGGTTCTGTGTTGTTTCCAATTTTTGTAGTGTTCTTCTATTAGCCGTAATTAGATTTTCCCCTCCGTACATAAGTACCGGTTTGATGTAGGTTTTGTATGTCGTATTCAGAACACTTCTTGAGCATCCCCATTTGGTGTGTGTTAGTCGCTTTAGTATGTTGCACCTCTTGTTTGCTTTGGCTGTTATTTGTTCAACATGTGGTTCCCATGTTAACTTCTGGTCTAAATGCATACCCAGATATTTGCAGTCCCTCTGTTGGTTTATATTTTCTCCATTGATTTGTAGGTTCATCTGGGGGATAGTGTGTGCTAGGGTAAAAGTCTTGTATGATGTTTTTGCTGTATTAATTATCATCTTGTTTGTTTTGCACCACTCATCGAGTGATCGTAGGATGTTGTTCATTTTATCCGAGAGCTGGTCTTTGTATTTTCTTGGTGCTGATATCCATATGACCAGATCGTCTGCATACAGAGCGCATTTTGCTTCTCTGGTCTGAGTTACTGTTTTGGGGAGATCATTTATCATTGCATTGAACAGCATTGGGCTTATGACAGAGCCTTGTGGTAGGCCTCGTCGTTGTTGTTTATATGAGGATGTGGCTTCTCCGTATTTTGTGGCACAGAAGCGTTGGTTGATGAACGAGTATATCCAATTAAGCATCCTTCCTTCAACTCCTAGTGTACATAGTTTTTCCATTAGCTTCGGTCTCCAGATATTGCCATAGGCATCTTTGAAGTCTACGAAGATTGCTAATACCGTTTCTTTATTATCTAATGCATCTTTGATGCTTTGGCTTAATTTTAGAATTTGTTGGGAAGTTGTATGGTGGGATCTAAAGCCTGCTTGTGCGGTTGAAAGGAGATTTTGTGTTTCCAGATACCAGCACAGTCTTGTATTTACCATTCTTTCCATTGTTTTGCCCATAATACTCGTCAGGGATATTGGTCGGTAGCTGTCTAGTTCTTCTGCTGGTTTATTGTGTTTTAGCAGGGGTATTAGTACTGCCTTTTTCCACATTGCTGGGACTGAAGTTTTCCATACTTGGTTATATAATTTAAGGCATATTTCCATGCCCTTTGGACCTATGTGTTTCAAAAATTCTGCCATGATATTGTCTGGTCCTGGCTGTTTCTTATTCTGTAGCTTTCCAATTGCTTGTTTCAATTCTTGGATACTGAAATCTGTGTTGAAAATACTAATGTGTCTATTTCTGCTTTGCTTTTTCACCTTATTTATCATTAATTTCTCTGCTCTTTTTGTCTTTTTATCTGTTGGTAGTGTTTTGGTATACTGTCTTGTGAAAGCACTAGCTATTTCGCCATCTTCGTTAATAGTCTTTCCCATAAAAAATAAAGTTTATACGAGTATTTCTATAGGCCTATTTCATTCTAAATTGCACCCATCCCCAAAGTACAAACTTAAAGCAGTCTCCACATTTTGAGGAAGAAGTCTTGTCCTCTTTATCGGTTAGAATGTCTGAATATCCTGAGAAAGCTCTCTCAGCATCTACATCATTCATCGGAATAAAAATGCTTTTATATTCAGAACATAGGCCTACATGTTTAAGAACTGTCATTAATATTGATTATTTAATTTTTTGTTGTATTAATGAGCACAAATTATTTAGTTATTTTTTCTGAAACCCATGATTCCCCTTGAAAGTAAAAAAATTATTTAAAAAAAGAGGAATTTTGCACAAAAAAGACAATTTTGCATAAACACAAAATTTTGTGTTTTTCCGCGGTTAGAAACCAACAATAATTCCACACAGGAATGTTTGAAACACAAGATTATTGTTTTATCAATAGTAATGACAACAATTTGCGAATCAGTCATTTGCGAAAACTAGGTATCTCTATATATGAGGCATGGAGTATAATTGGCAACCAAGGGGTGTGTTTGAATCGGTATGATGGTGATATAGGTGAGGAGTGGTTGGATGTAATGAGAAGATAGAGAAGGGAAAATACGGTGGTAAAAATTCCCCAGCCGCCTATGGAATGTAAAGAGGAAGCAACATTTGATATTCCTAAGGAATGTATAAACAGACATTTTAGAAACAATGTTTTTATCGATGGTGGACAAACGGGTTACCATGACGAAACTCAATCTTCCTTATGATCAGTATAGAATGAGGTGCCACCTGAGGAAGACTCAAGGGTAGAGTCGAAACATTGTGTTTTTACCTTTTTAACGTTTATCCACTGGTTTTGAAATAATTTTAAAAATGTCTTTATTGAGGAATTACTTATTTAATTTTCTCCCCAATCCACTTTCTGCCTTATGCCTGTTGACCACAGTCAAATTGTTTCGTTAAATTTATTGTACAACAAATTTAAGCAAACGTTTAAACAAATCCACCTTTGCTAACGGTAAAATGAGTCATCAAATACATACTAGCAAATGATTCTCCCTCTGTGTAATAAATTTCGCAACATCGTAGTATTACCCTGCCACCTAGTGGTAGACTCCTGTACGCTTTTGAGCCACTCATACTCTGCTGCTAATGGTAGTTTGTTGTATAGTTTACATTAAAAGACAACAATTATCCAGATTAATTGGGATGGGACAAGATCACATTATTAAGATAATTTACAAAACTTATAAATAATTTATTTCAGTGTTATGATATTACAAATATATGACAAATATAACGTGCGGTTTAAGCTCCGCCCCCTCGATATTCACATTTTGTTTCCCCGCGGAGCATGGTGACAAACTATCCTTGTATATTGTCGCCGACACTCCCGACCATACCAAATATTAAAAATGCGGGAGTGCCCCTTGTAAAAAATATTAAAACTGTGAGTGTGTCCCTTGTACCTAATATTAAAAATTCGAGAGTGCCCCTTGTACCAAATATAAAAAATTCGAGAGTGCCCACAGGTTTGCCTTGTACCCAACAGTTTGTCAGCCTGTTTATCCTCGAAGAATTCGCTAGATCGTGGTTTAAAAGGAAGTGTTTCGCTGGGGGAGGGCTATTTCTCATGCGACGATGCACCTTATATTTGGTTTTTCCCATGATTTTATTAAAGGTGACCTTTAAATCTGCCGAACATTAATACTTTAGCTATTTATAATTATTATTGTAATTTTATAAATTTCACATCCTGTTTTAAGATTTCCTTTGCCCTGTGTATTTGAATTTTCCATATAAAAGAAAGCAAACAATGCGTGAAGCCTGAAATATTAAAATCATACACTGTTTATGATTATTTAAAATAATTATGAAAGAAAAAAAATTACTATACCAAGAATCGAACCCGAGACCTCTAGCACCACAGTCTAGCTTGCTACCACGAGGCTATGAAGGAATGATGGAAGCAAGCGTGAATCGTGCATATACAAGGGCGGCTCCTATGTCATCCACCTTCGAATTTTCATTTCGTTTTTGTATGTCAACGAGCCGTGTTCTCGTCATGTTTTTTATACTAATCCGTTCGGAATAACGATATCTATACAGGTATATACCCATGCTATTTTGATGGAGTTGCTACGCTAGGAAAAGAAGAATATGTGAGGAAGGAAAATGGCTGCACTTGCAATCTCTTGGCTTGCAGACAGCAAGTTCTCCACAATACCGCCGGGGGCGCGGGCTGTTCACGTTCGTTGCGCTGATTGGCTGTTTGACGGCTTATTTGTTGGAATTAGATCATGACCTATATGCCGACGCGAATAACCAAACGTTTGCCAAAAGGCGAATTTGATCGTTAGCAATACCAATTTGTTGAAAAGTGATAGTTGTGCAATAAATTTAAAGAAAAATTTGACCGTGAGCAACAGGCATAATAGATGGTGTTGCAGCCCGGCATTCCTATTAGTTCAAATCGCACAGCTATGTGGGTAACGTTAGTGAAAAGTGGGGGCTAGGGTGCCACAGATTCTTCTGTTTTCCGACTGGGTAGGTTCAAGCAAAATGGAAGAACATGTCACAACCTAAGCTCCCACCCTGGCCGAGAGTTGCTATGGCGATGGCCCACTTTCCCATTTCAGCCCCTTGTACCAAAGCTTATGCACTACTTACTAAAATCGAGGCATCCTCAATACGAAAATAACCCTTGTACCGCACCACATCCACTAACTGGGTAGAGCACTAGCTCCTTAGCATTGCAATTTTCCTTTCTGGAACTGGAAACTTCATTAAATGTACTTACTTTTGTTCAAGAAATTGATTAAGGGGTGAAATTAGTAGTTTTCAGAACTTGATCTTGTATTTTTACCCATTTCAATTAGTTCATTTTTATTATGCATAAAATATGCCAGACATATTATGGTTCTGAGCGAAGCAAGATGACCAACTATCATCCTTGCATTAAGGGCCAATTTCACCAGGCACATTTAACTTAAATGAGACGCTAAAGTTGTTCTAAATGGAACTAAAAGAACACTTTCATTTCACCATCATCATTTGCTCCTTAATCTCTCTTTATACTGTCTTTAAGTTAAGTGGTCAAATATTGGCTGTTTAATTTCTTAAAGGTGCTTTAGCATGAAATCACAACGGCACAAAGAATGATGAACATTGCTTTTGAAGATGAATTCATTCCAAGATTCCAAGAAAACTTGCTGAAAGGCCTGATTTCTTTAATTTAATGAACGATAAAGATTACGGAATGAGATTTCAGCTTAGCGAAGCGTCTACATTGTATATTTTGCAAAACTTAGAAGAGAATATGGAATATCCACCAGACGTGATGTGATTTGATATTAGAATCTACTATAATAACACTTGCATGGCTAGCCTACACTATTATACCTAATTAAATTTCTTCATAATCTATAAAACAATGGCCTAGCCAGTAAATCAAACTGGCTTGATAATAGAGGTTATGTTATTCATGTAACTATGAGGAGGGATAGAAATTCATTTGTTTCAGAAATGCATTTGTCTTCTGCTACGGTATTACGCTACTGGCAGTACACTTATGGCAATACAAGCACAAAATTCTATCCACAAATATTCCGTATCAAACCTGAAGTGATTGTCTTTATCTTCATATCGGTAAATCACATTTTCAGTCACATGAGTTATAAAATACGTTAAATTAAGTAATTCTAAAGAAACATATACATTTTTCAGCTAAATTATTATTTTAAAAGACTTTAATTAGTATGGATAATGTGGCGAACCTGTGTATGACAATTGATGATTAGTAACTATACAGAATCATGGCCTCTTGTATTACGATTTAACCATGGAACCAGAAGGCCGTGGAATCTTAAAGGAGACTTAGCTAAATGGCTTTAAACTAAAGCCAGATTACAGTGGTGAAATGCGTGCAAATTAAACTAGCTTTAATTTCTCTCTTTAAACTAAACCACCATTAGCTAAAGACGCTTTACGTTGTGACTGGTGAAATCGGCCCTAAGGTAAGTAGTGGCAGGTAGTTTCTATTTTAGTGGCAGTTTGGTTAGGTTATGAATAATGATATTAGTTTTGTAGGGCAAACCGATTTCACGCATTTCAAAAATGTGCCATATTATACCTCCCATGAGATTTGTCGTGTAGGTCAACCTGTTTACCAAGGTAAGATGGCCGTCAATGACATGTTATTATCATGAATTATGTATTTTAAGCTAAGAGAAATACAGGATGTATTCTTATAAAAAAAGATTTCAGACCTAATTATAATCCTTGCACTTAGGGACACAATTTTTAACGTTTCATTAGTAAAAATTAAAACTGTAAGGCTAAGGAAATAGGGCTGGACCCGCACTAATTACTACCATATGAAATAACCCTTGCATTAATTGGAATGTGAATATTGTGAGACCTGGCAACACAGCAGGTGCGCCAATCTCACCGTCAGAGAGTTCCAAATATTGAAAAGAAGCAGATGCAAGCTGACCTGGTTATGTGCGAAGTGCAAACCGCAACTCGCTCAAGAAGGGCAAGATTGCACAGGCACAGGATGTCGCAACAACCGCCCCCATGCAGACTTGTGAGGAAATGAGGAAGAAAATAGATGCCCTAAGCAAAAATTTTATGTGGAAAATGAGCCTTCTGCTAGAGACGCAGCAGCAACAAACCAAGATAATAACATCACTGCAACAAACTAGGCAAACGATCACCGAGCAGCCAAACAATGTGAAGGAGACAGAGAACCGAGCAGAGGGGAAACAAACCGTAGAGCCACCCCCAGACTCAGTAGTGGCAACAAATGCAGAGGTCACTTACACACAGGTAACTCAAGCAGAGGCAAGCAAGGATGGCACAAGCCATGTCCATGTAATGATAGGCACAATGAACCCCTCGGGAAAAGATCTTCAAGCGGGAAAGAGACTCGCCTGGCTTTAAGTTGGCAAACTGCACCAGGTCGCCACAGCAGAAAAAGTCATTCAAGACCTGCACATGCAGGGAATAACAGAAGAGGTCGAATGGGACGAACTACAAACAAAAGGCCGTCTGAAGGCCTTTAGGGTCAGTCTACCACTAGGCCGACTTGAACAGGCCCTACAACCGAACTTCTGGCCAACGGGAGTGCTTGTAAGGCAGTACAATTTCAGAACAAGAGGTCGGAAGGCGCAAGAATCTAGCAATCCTGTCAGCAAACACGACTCTCAGCAATCGATCAAGGTACTCCTCTGGAACATAGAAGGTATTAAAAGTGCGACATGCTCCCAGATATTTCTTCCTGGAATATATCACAATCCTAACGGAAACAAAGCTAACTATGGAATGGGCAACCAGAGACCTGTACACGATACACCAGTTAGCAACACAGGAACGGATCGGGAGACCAAAAGGGGGCATAACATGTCTTCTGAAATACAGTCTCTCCCCTTTCTCAACACTGTATTCCTTAGAGCACATCCTACTGATCAAAAACCCAGCCCTCACAATAGCGGGAATTTACTACCAACCAGAAACCCCAGCAATCCGGATCATCGATGAGACTGGCACAACCCTCGGCAATGTGGACCCCCAGAGCTCGCTAATCCTGGCGGGAGATCTAAATTGTAGGATTGACACTCCAGGAACGAAGACAGTCGCCGTGATTGAGTACCTAGAGGAAACAGAACTCAAACTGAAAAACCGGAGGGAACAGGCGACCTACATAGTCCACAACGGTAAAAGCACTATCGACCTGGTGTTCACGAACACTAAACTCATCCACTCAAGCGAACAGAGGATCACCATCACCATAAGGAAACATCTGCCGGTGGAGACAACATTCAAGCTACGACACCACATCCCAAAGTAAGCATCAGCGACATCACAGCCAAAACGTGGTACACATCACACACCTTATCACAGATGGAAATATCGACGGCACGCTGGAGACAATGGCAGGACAAATGGAAAATGCAATAATATGTTCAAATCCACACCGGAGGAAGAGCCAGCCATGGTTCAACACAGATCGTCACAAAGCAAGAACAATCACTCTAAACGGCCTATGGGCCACTAGGATGGACCCAACCCCAGAGAAACTTGGAATATATGCACAAGCCTGCAGGGACTATAAAAACCTTATAACAAGGAGGAAGTCAGAATACCAGCAGGAGCAGGACAAAAACAGAATCGAAGAATCAGAGCGACATCCATATAAGGTGCTGCAATCCAGGAAGCCCATCTTCCCCAGAGACATCCCTATGGAAGTTTGGGAAAAGCACATGCATAAAGTCCTGAAATCAAAAGATACCAGAACCACCAGGAACGACCACTGACAAGGACAGATGACTGTTAACTTCGAGCCAATTACAGTGGAGGAGCTAGAATATGCCATAAAGAATTCACCGAATGGAAAAGTCTGTGGACCGGATCAAATCTATAATGAGCCCCTTAAGAGAGCATTCTCACTGTTAAAGGAGGCGTGGACATCCCTGAAGAACGAATGCCTCTTGAGAGGTAGGATACCAGATGGCTGGCACAAGTCCGATAGGAAAATGCTTTATAACAGCAAAGGCAGCATAGGGGATCCCAATGCCTTCAGGGGTATTGCCCTTGAATGTGCACTATTCAAGATTATGACTGGCATCCTAACCAAAAGACTGACTGCCCTGGCAGACCACTACATTCCTGACCAACAGTTCGGTTTCAGAAGGGGTCGATCTATTCTACATGCAGTAAACTGCCTATTACAGGACATAGAGGAGGCATTGAGGGCACCAAAGGGAAAGTTGCATGTGATCTTCATCGACTTCTCGAAGGCATTCAACATGGTGAACAGGAAACTGCTGGTAAATAAGCTGGAATTCCTTTTGGGAGAGAGACACTACCCGACAGCCATAATAAAAGATATCTTAAGGCAAAACAAGGTATACATACAAGACAGAGTGTTGAAGTTACAGCAAATAATCCAGACGTCCGGAGTCCTTCAAGGACACCCTCTGAGCCCGCTCTTTTTCTCGATTGCAACAGCAGATGTGACACAGATCCTGCGGGGAGATGTTTAAGATCTATATCTACGCAGATGATATGGCCTTGACCGCTTCCAGCTGTGATATATTACAAGATAACTTCAACCGACTTGCAAACTGGGCGGAAGAGAACAGCCAGATGCTCATGAAGACAAAACCGTCCACATGACTTTTAGGGGAGGAGGAAGGCCTGCAGCAAAAGACAAGATCCTGCTCAACGATAGAATGCTGACCAAAGTTAATAGTTTCAAGTACTTTTAGGCATCATGCTGTAATCAAAAGGAAATTCCTTCCACCAGCAAATCACAGACAGGACCACCATGGTAATCAAGGCGATGCACATCAAAGACATAACTAAGATGTCCATGGAAGCGGCAATAAAGTTATTCCACATAAAGATACTACCCATCAGGGGCGTATACTCTATTGGTGCTATGCGTGCGCCGCACGCCCTAATTCTAGATGGAATATTTTCATTCATAATATTTTATTTTGTCAGTAAATTGTGGAAAAATCAGTGTCATTTTCATTGCTGAAATGAGAAAACAAGGGCCCCGCTGCGAGGCTGTCACCCGTGTGCTATGATTCCGTAATGAGAATGAGTTTCTGAGCGGTACGTTAGACGTGGACTTGCCTCGAGGCTAGAACTTGTGTGCTTTGAGTTTTGAAGAAGGGCGATATCCTGACCGCGGGGTGAAGAAGGGAATAGGTTTCGCTCGGTGGGGAGATTTGACAGTATCTTGAGTGCCTTGCGTGCTACTGAAGTTGCGCACTCAGCTGAGTTGTAGCGAAGTATATTGCGATTTCAAGAAGTTAAAAGTAAATGATTGTAAATGTTATTTTATTTAATGTTATCAAAAGTGTTTGATTATTTTTTAGTCTTTTATTTTAAGAATTTCAATAGCAAATAATTGTAAATACAGTATTACTTTATTTACTGCTATTCTGCGCGCGGCGGGAGATTTGCCGGTAGTTTGCGTGCTACTGAAGTTTCGCAAGCAATTGTGTTGTACCTAAGTATATTACAATTTTAATAATTTCAAGGCAAATATTGTAAATATTATTTTATTTAGTGGTTAAAAATATCTGTTAAATTAATTTTTAGTTAATGTAGCCTATTTCATTCTGAAAACATTATGAAAGAGCACAGCTGTATTTTGGAAGATCTTCTGATAAATACATTTTTATCCAAAACTTTTCAAGATAAATTGCAAATTGTGACAAATGTACGGCCTTTCCCCGAGTTAACAAGTCTTTCTACAATATATAAAGGCAAGAATGTAGAATATACAGAACATTGTTCAGTCTCACATTCCTGAGGAAGGCCACAGAGTGAAAATTGCCGTACGCTCGAGCCTAATAATTTTGACACGGCTGATAACCCGAGAAGTCATCTTAACTAATCAACGCCGTGAAGGCTTCAAATCTTATAAGTACAAATCCTTCATGTTTTAAAAGAAAGAATAAGCCTACTTTAATAAAGTAAGCTATTTTTAACTGTTCAGTTAAAGTTAATCTACATTCTCAATTAACTCAGGAATCAAGTACATTTTCTGTGTAGGACGATAGCATAGCACGCCCTTTATCAGAGATCAGGATACGCCACTGCTACCCATAGCTAGGGCCAGTATTTTTTGGTAACAACGATAAGCGCGAAATTTTATAAAACAACCTCCCTTATCTATGTTTAGCTTTTATATGCTTAAAATACCTATATGAACCAAATTGAATCCACGAAATATCGCGAAATTTGCTCGATTCCGCGAAATGTGTCTATAAGCGCGAAATATGCCCCTTCTGTCCGTAAAGTGAGAAATGAGCACGAAAATGTGCCTTAAAATCACAATATTGTGTTTTGGTGTACTGTATTTTTTATTTCTTAGCAGCATGCTTTTTTTCTGCTGTTTCTGTGGCTGTCGAAGATTTACCGATACATCGATATTTGTGATCGATTACAAAGATTGGAGAATTTACGCAAATATTGTCTGTGACCTGGTTTGTACTGTCGTGTACTCTCCTTTCCTGCTATCTCTTTGCCAAGTTAGCGATGCCTATGATCAATTACAGCAGAAGAGTGTAGAATGTTTATTACTTGTTTTCAACAGATTTCGTCTTTTATCCACAGTGGTATGGTTGGCACTTCTGTTTGCAAATGGCTATCTGGTGGTATTTAGTAGAAATTACGACAGTAACTTATTTCTCGTCGTCATATTTGAACGTTAACTCTAATCATGCCAAAATCGAAAGTTACTTCAGTTCATACAAGGGCAGAAGAATATAGAAATGGGGGGGGGGGGGGGGGGGGGTGTTAGTTCATGTAAATAAAGAAGCAAAGTTTATCATTGTGCAATGTTCCCAATGTAGTATAACTTAAGTAATTTATTTCACGAAATACCCACCGAAATAGAAGGAAATTAACACCGAAATCGGCCATTTTATTTCACCAATAAATCAGGGCCCTACCCATAGCTAATTATGGTCTGCAGCTCATATGGGAGCACCTGGATAGCAACAGCCTCCGGCAAATAGAGAAAGTCAAGTCATCACACCTGAAGAAAGCAGCGGGCTTGTCAAAGTGCACGCTCTCTTGCACGGTTTACGAAATGACAAGGGAACCTTTTCTGGTAGAGGAGCTTTGGCTGAAATTGTACCTACCATCCACAGCAATCTATAATCAAGTGCTAAATGAGCTTAGGCTGAAAAAAGAGGCGCTTTGGCCTGATTTCTACAGCACAGAAGCCATGACCTCAGACAACTGGAAGCGGCCAAACTACAAACTACGTCTTCTTGTGACTCGGTTGGCGGCACATGGCTTCCAGCACAGACTGTACAAAAGAAAAGCTTTCCATAACCTGGGATCAGATTGTGTGTGCGAACGTTGTAATTTGCCGTGTGGAAGATATCACGTGTTAGAGTGTAAAAGCAGAGGAGAGTCTCTGACAAGTTCCGCACAGAAAAATAACTATGTGCACATTGTGCGCAATCCTACAATATTATTATTAATTACTAAAATAACAGGCATCCCCTTGAACCAAAACGGCTCTCTAAACTTAAACACATGAATTCTCGCTTCACACCCCAACAATCACTCGATGGCGTAGTGGATAAGACTGGCTATGATGCTAGCAGTCTCGCCTTCGAATCCCTTTAGGTCAAAAATTTATAGGATAGGAATAGGTAGGTAGGGTCAAGGAGAAAAGAGATTGAACAGTAGAAAGAGGAAAAGAAGAGGAGAAAGGGAAAAAAAATTAACGCTGCTAGTAGTTCCATCGTTACCACCTAGATGCCTCTCATTGTTTAATAGTGACTTGGGTGGGCGGAGCTTAAGTGGCAACCTGTTCTTCTGTTTTCCCAAGCCCCCTATTGAAAGCTTTCATGTAAGAATGCCTCCAGTACCAAAAAGGTGTTTCAGGCAAGTTGGAACTTTACGTCTCACTCTCATCCCCCTTCCACATGGCTGCTTCCCCGCCTGGCCGCTATGCTGTCTTCTCCCTGCTTCCCCACCTGACCACTACACTGTCTTCACCTAACCACCTGCCAGCTGCTGCCTGCAGCTCGCTGTGTTATGCTGCGCTATAGTTGTAGCCTATTGCATGCACTTGAGATGTCACCATTTTCCCTTGCACCAAAACATAATATTTCACAGCTATAAAAACCACCGTATAGGCTATATGCCAACAGAACATTTCTCAATTATAAAAAACAAAATATTTCATAATATAACATGACCCTTGCAACATACATAATATTTCACAATAATTATAAAAAACGCCGGGAAAATGGTACATTACAACACACCCGAGTCCCCACTCTTACTCTCAATCCCTCCCCTAGTGGCGGCATTTGAACTACTAGCAGCGACGGTAGCGCCATCTCTTACGCAACTGATGAAACAGAAAAAATAATTTATTTCTTCTTTATTCTCTTCTTCTCTTCCTTTCCCGTCTCCTTCCTCTCTTCCTCTCACCTCCTCATCATCCTACCTACCTATAGTTGGATTATTCCCACAAAGTCTCTGACCTTGAAGACAAACCCAGCCAGCGAGCTTCTCGTTACATCTCGTTACCAAGATGCGCGAATTCGGTGCGCGTAAGATCAGTAAGCTACCGCTGGGCAGAGAGTGAACATCATGCAGCATTTCGTCAGTCGGAGAAAATACAATAATAGTTGAGTGGAGGGATGATGCCGCTGCGAGAGAGACAGACAACACGTGGAGCGGGATAGGAGAGCTGAGCCAATCAGGGTGCAGCTACCTCCCCTAGCCAGGAACTCTACGAGCGGTGAGACTCACTCCTAAGGTATATACGTAAAAACCCAGAGACGTTGTGGAGGTAATCCTACTCTACTTGAGACCTATTCCTACTAGTAAATTTTGGTTCGACTGGGACTTGAACTAGGGACCCCTAGCATTATAGCTAGGAGTCTTAACCGTTTCACCACGAGTGAATGTTGAGCACTGGAGGAAGCTTTCGTATATTTGAGTTATGATAGGGGGGATTTCATGAGTTCTAACGCAAGAATCGGTTTTTATAATTTTGAGATATTTTGTTAGTTATGAAAAGAGTAATTGGTGCAAGGGAATTTCCTGCATCAATTAAGCCATATTTAATGTTATAATACGGTGTTTTTTTATAATTCGCAGGTGCGCGGGCAAAGAGAGTTAAGTCCACCATCCTCAAAAATTGAGATATGTCCATAGAGTTATAGATAAAAATGTTTTCTACATTTATGTTAATTCCAGTAAGTCATATTCAAAATTGTACGGTAGTTATGGATGTGTGCCTCATGGGTTTATGCATCTCTAAAGCGATGTTGGGAGGGTAAAGCGTGTTAAGTCACTAATTCTCAGTACCGGTAACTGGAAAGCGGACTTAACTCTCTTTGCCTGCGCACCTGCGAATTGTGAAATATTATGTATGGTGCAAGGGCATTTTTGTATTGTGAAATAGCCTATTTTGTTGCAAGAGTCGTTTTTATAATTATGAAATATTATGTGGATGTGCAAGGGTCTTTTTTTATTGTGAAATATTAGGTGACATGTCAATTGTAATTATGCATTACCAGCGTTTAGGTTGAGCAGCGGCTACCGGCATGGCGGCATGCGCTGCAGAAAAACAGGGCAGGCGGGAAGTGGCCAGGCGAGTGGAAAGGGGACCAGCTTGTGTCGCAAAGTACGGTACCACCTTCCCCTAATGCCATATTATAACATAAAATATGGCTAAATTGATGCAGGAAAATTCCCTTGCACCAACACTACCCCCTTAATAACAAACAAAATATCTCAAAATTATAAAAACCGATTATTGTGTTAAAACTCATGAACTCATGAAATCCCCCCTATCATAGCTCAAATGTATGAAGCTTCCTTCACTGCTCAACGTTCACTCGTGGCATAATGGTTAAGGCTACTAGCTATGAAGCTAGGGGTCCCTAGTTCGAATCCCGGTTGATCCAAAATTTACTATTTGGAATAGGTCTCAAATAAGTAGGTAGGGCAAAGGGGAGGTGAGAGGAAGAAGACGGGAAAGGAAAAGAAGAAGATAATAAAGGAGAAAAATTGTTAAATTCTTTGTTTTACCTGGCGCTACAGTTGCTGTTAGTAGTTCAAATGCCGCAGCTAGGGGAGGGATTGAGAGTAGGAGTGGGGGACTCGTGAGACGTAATGTTCCATTTTCCTGTTTCAGTATGTTAACAAGCCATGATGTTTATCTTTTCGAGGTTTATTTTGAGGCCTTCTTAATAATTACGTACTACATTTTCATTAAGAATTCAGATCTGAATATTTATCGTACTGAAATTGTCATGAAAACAATCTCCCTAAAAAGTAGGATCAGATCGGACTGAGATTGTATGCAAACGCTATGAAAACACGACATAATCCATACACCCTTGACCTATTCGTGCGATATCTATGTTTGTACAGACAATATGTCTTTTTGTTTCTGAGCGAAGCAGGGTGACCAACAGGGACAAACCCACCTCGGCTCAACTTTGGAATAGGTCCCTTCAAAAAAAGTTTCAGTTTCCTGCGTTTTTCTTGTATTTCAGAATATTTAAGGCCTAAGCGTCATTAACATTTTTTTCTGTATTTCTTTTTAATTACACAAACGTTTATATCATTTATTTATATAAACAGATTAATTGCACATTTGACGAATTCTTTACTTACCAGGCACGTTGCCATTTTGGATTGGAGACGTCATGTACTGCTGCCAACATTGCTGGAATTGTGTACCCTAGGTCATGCTGCCAATTTCCAACGTGAAGACACTGACTCTAATGCGCAATTTCGTAACACTACAAGTGACGCTACGGGTGAAGCTGCAGCTAGCACTTCCAATTAAATTAAATGCACCAAAATGTTTGTTTGTTTGATCTATTTGTGATGGAAATGAATGTATGCAATTCTAAAATTAGTAGGCCTACAATACCTCAAACACTAGTACAATATTTACAATAATAATAATAATAATAATAATAATAATAATAATAATAATAATAATAATAATAACAATAATTTATTTACAAGTAAAGGTGCTAAACCTACTTAACTTTAAACTCTAGTCTACAGGATAAACAGTCCTGATATCTTCTATCATTTCTTGAAATGGATCTGCTGGTCGGTGCTTACAGTCCAGACGCCACAAGTATTCTACCAAATGGGTATCTACCTGTTCGTGTCTGATACCGCCCCTGGCTAGGCGTGCACGGAGAGATCGCCAACGTGACTCGATATTGTTCGTATGAACACCAGTCACCGGATTTACGAAATGCTGGCTATGGTTTACAGTGAGATGGGCTGCGAACCCTCCACCCAGTAAGCCATTGTAGCCTCTCCAACAATCAGTATCATCATCGATCATCTCTAGGATCCAGTTCCCTTCGACAATGCGACCACGATGGAATTTTCTTCTACCGATCTTGCATTCGTCGATCTGAACGATGTGTCCGGCACCGCCAATTCTCCCCCTATTTGCATATTTCGTATCCATCGAAATCATGCAAACTTCTCTACAGTAGCTGAATCAGTCAGCTATTGTAGAAGAACTGACCTCACTATTTTGCAAATCTCTATGAGAACGTTGAATGATAGTAAAGTCATAGGAGAGAGCATGAGCAAAACAGTACGTTATGATCAGTACTTGGGCAGTGTAACAGTATTTAAGTTCAAACAGAGATTTAGGCATACTGTTACAAGGTTTAAGAATGTAAAAATAGATCATTGTGCATGTGGCTTTGATGGCAACAATCTGTTAACCTACGCAATAATGGGTATTACGTAATAATCCTTTGAGAGTTCACATCAGTCAATTTGTTATGTTGTTCAATTTTGCCGGGCTGCATTTGAAGTGCGCTCTGGCGTTTGCTTCTCATACTCTCTCCCTCCCCCTACCTTCTCTCGTGCTGCTAGGCTGAGCGCAGGTCCCAGCAAAGGCCTTCTCCAGTCCGCAGCGGGCTGCGCGCTTGGGAAGCTGGTACACGCTCCCTTATTTGTTGAAATTACATTACGCATTAAGTATCATTAGTGTTTTGTTAAAATAATTATGTAAATCATTTGCGGATTGGTCAAGGGAGATATGGAATTGGTGCCTAAAGGGTTGATACCCTATATATAGCCCATTCTTGCCGCCGGCTGGTCTCTCTTTGTTTGGAAGCCCATGCAAGATGGCGGTCCATGTAGCTTATGCAAATTCAGTACTATGTTTTCTGGTACGAAGCGGACTGTAGACCAGGTATGTGCTAGTTATCCAGCTTATTTGTAACGATCCGCCCTCATTTCAGTTAAGGTTTGATTCCTTTAAGCAAACAGTGCACTAAGTAATGTCTTGTAAAGGTCCGTTGGGTTCGTGAGGAGCATGGCCTTTATTTATAATTTGCCAGGATCGTACTTCTTGAGTTTGTTGCATGTTAGCATGCGTGCTGGCTAAATGCGGTCATGTTAACATTATTTAGCATGATGTTGTGATGTGTTTTGGGCGGGGATTTCTGTAATGGATTTCAAGCATGTCTGGGTTATTTTCTTTAGAGGTTAGCATCTAGCATGGGCATGTT